>NC_069409.1:75391120-75427043 GCF_026875155.1 Cherax quadricarinatus
CTCTCTTGAAGGCAGCCAGGGGCTTTTTTTGGAAATTTCCCCCTGATGCTTGATGGGGGTGTTGAACTTTTTGGCCCCCCGGACATTAGGTTTTTTTTAACCAATGGCCCCCCTACTTTTTGGGGGGGGCATTTTGCATCGCCGCCGTCTTTTACTTTCGGGGGGAGTGATTTCTGTGTGCAGTTTGGGACATTCCTTCCAAGTTTTTCCAAGTGTAGATTATGTATACCCTTCCCTCCTGGTTCCAACGAGTACAAGTCAAGTGCTTCAAGCGTTCCCAGTATTAAGGGTTGACAGAACTTAACGTGCAGTAAAGGATCTCTGTAACCTCTAGATTGCGTTTTTCCCCTGTTTGAATGGAGAGTTAAAGTACAGCAGTATTCCCGCTAGAGAAACAAGTGATTTAAAAGGATCATCATGGGCTTGGATCTCTCGTTTTGAAAATTCTCATTATCCCTCCTATCTTTTTTTTTCACGTGCGATCGTGGCACTGTTGTGATCCTTGAAAGTGGTCCTCAACATTTCTACTCCCCCGGTCCCCTTTCAATATTTTTTTCCCCTCTATTGTATGGCGGAGTCAGTAGTATACTCTTTCTAATTATCTCCTCCCGTTTCCATAACGGAGTAGTTGGGGAAATTTTTCCTCATTGAACAGCTTTTTTAAACCCTTGCCCCTGAAAACTTTGTTTATATTTCTTGGAGGGTTTAACCGCGTCCTCAGCGATGACAGCCTCATGCAGATCCTATTTTCCTGCAAAGGAGTACGGTGCTGTGGTGTATATTCTTTTAGTCGTATGAGGTAAGGAATAAGATGGGGGGGAGTACTGTGCCTTGTGGAACAGAGCTCTTCACTATGGCAGCCCCCGATTTAACTCTGTTGCCACTACTCTTTGTGTTCGATTTGTTTGGAAGTTTAAGATCCATCTCCCCACTTTCCCATTTTTTCCTTTAGCAGTATTTTTGGGCTATTATGCCTGATGCATTTGTCAAATGCTTTTGCAAAGTCTGGTATATTACATCTGCATTCTGATTTTCTTCCCGTGTCCAAGGCCATGTCATATGATCCAGAGTTTGAGGGCAGGAGGACCTGCCCGAACCCATGTTGCCTGGATTTGCAGATTTTGGGAATCCAGGGGATTTGCAAACCTGCTTCTTACATCCTTTTTTAAAAATTTTTTTTTGGGAGTAGAGCATTGGCTTAGTTCTTGCTTTAATGCTTTGCTGCCACCTTTATGGGGTGGGGTATATCCGTTGTTTTAATGACTGTGGAATTTTTACCCATTCCAAGCCCTCCCCCATAGTGTACTTAGGGCCAGAGGGGGTTTTCTTGCGTTCTTAATGAAAACAGGTTCCAAATTGGGCCCGGGGGGAGTGCATAGGCATGTTGTCAATGGCTTTTTCGAAATCTATCGGATTTTGGGGAAAGTCGGAAAACTGCATACATTTTTGGGGTTTTGAGGGTCATTCATGAAGAAAATTTTGGGTCGTCGATCCCCAACCCATTTGGGTTCATAAAAAAAGAGTGACTGGGATTTCAAAATTTCACTATTTCCTTTTTGTCAATCTATGTAAGTCCCATCCGTTGGTAAGGGCCCGATACTAATGTGGTATTTGCCTTGTTTTTGGCATAGAAAAAAATATTTTTTAATTTCTTTCAATTTTACTAATGCTTTAGGCTTTCCCGCCCTCCTGGTTCCTGTAAGAGTCATTTGCTTAAGTTCGAAGTTTCCACTTCCCCCGGGCAGCGCTCCTTTCGTGAATCAGATATTAGCACCTGAGGGGCCCCGTGACTCTTTGTCGTTTTGTGGGGACGTCTTTTTTTTTCCAGTTTACTCCCGCTCTTCTTCTTTCTTAGGGGAATATCCTAGAACATTTGGCTACCAGGAAGTTGATCCTTTTAAGGCACTGGTTTTGGGTCCATGTCATTTAAGACATTTACCAACGTTTCGTTTAGGGGCATGGTTACCTGGGCCGTTGGTTTTGTTGTTGAAATTGTATTTGTGAAGACACCTTACAGGTACATGTTTTGCTGTTCGGACCCCTATGCATGTTTTTTCTGGACTTTTGATTTGATTGTGATGGAATTAGTTGTTTTTGTATTCTTGTGTCTCTTTTAAAGGGCCTCATTATTTGTGAAGATAAGGTCAAGTGTGTTTTCTAGTCTTGTTGGGTCCCCTATTGCTGGCTTAAAGGGGTGATTTTCGGGGGAGATTAGTGCTATGTGTGTGTGACCTTTCCTGGCTCCTCCGGGGGTTGTTTTAGCTATAACATTATTTGCTACATTTTTCCATTTTTTATGCCTTAGGTTGAAATCACCAAGCAGTTAAGATGTTTTGGGGATGGAGCTGGAAGGTTTTCCAAACAGTAATCGATTTTCAGTAGCTGTTCCTTGAACTGTTGTGAGGTTGCATCTGGTGGCTTGTATACAACCACAATGACTAGGTTTTGGTTCTCGATCTTTATTGATAGAACTTCAACTACCTCATTTGTGGTGTTCAGCAACTCCGTGCAGATAAGGGACTCTTTGACATACAGGCCAACCCCCCCTTGTTGCCTGTTTTTTCTGTCGCATCTAAAAAGGTTGTAACCACTTATCCATATTTCACTGTCAAAGTGATCTTTTGTGTGAGTCTCTGTGAAGGCTGCAAACATTGCATTAGACTCCACTAGAAGTCCACTGATAAAAGGAATTTTGTTGTTGGTGGATGGCTTAAGGCCCTGTATATTAGCAAATATGAACGAGGTTGTATTCTGTGTTTGTTGGGGGGATTTTGTTATTGGCATCAGTAATTGTAATTCTGGAGGGCCATGGGTGGCCCTCAGTAATTAAGATACAAATGTAGATCACTGCAAATGGGAAGAAAAACCAGTAGCTATTTAAAAAAATCGAGTATACTCAACCTGCACATATTGTAAAGCCACAAGAAAATGCCTTTAAATGGCTCTTTCAATTAAAATGCAAAAAATGTTGAACGTCTCTCTTTCATCAACCTGCCTTGTCAACTTGAAAAGTTGATAGTCTCAAGAAAAGTTACAAATCTACTTTAGTTTTTTCATGAATTCACTCGGCAAACTGTTCCACTGGTGTACACGTACCAGTGATCACAGTGTAGCAGTGTACCACCATGCAGTGAGATCGTCTTACTAGTGTACACATACCATTAATCACAGTGTAGCAGTGTACCACCATGCAGTGAGATCGTCTTACTGGTGTACACATACCATTGATCACAGTGTAGCAGTGTACCACCATGCAGTGAGATCGTCTCACTGGTGCACACGCACCAGTAATAAAGGTAAGGCAGGAAACAGTAGCGACCTTCAAGGGCTACACGAGGCAGGGGCTTACTACCCCTCCCCCCTTAACACCTTATTTAGCTTGTTTAGCAAATTAGTGACGTACAATCACCATGAACCACACAACCACAGTGTAATAATGCTGCTAGAACTACTGACAATATGTTAGTTAAAAGGACATATGAGCAACAATAGTATGTGACATTGTTGTACATGTGTCCCTTTACCTAACAAACCACATTCTTGTAAAGGTCACACTAACCTTGAATAATGAATACGATATTAGCAACACTTGGGTATCTTTAGTGCCGAAACCTTTCACCCGCACAAAAGGCCTCTTCAGTCCAGTATAATAATGGCATGTGATAAATGGCTTTCAAAACCGACAAGTTGAAGATTGAGACACTTATGCAACATATGGGAATCTTATTAAGGAAACGTTTCGCCACACAGTGGCTTTATCAGTTTAATACAAAGCAGAGTGGGGTAAGAACAGGAGGAGTTTGAGGTAATCAGTCCCTCAGCCTGGAATCGATGTGTTCAGTCCATACTGGACTGAAGAAGCTGTTGTGCAGATGAAAGGTTTCAGCACTAAAGATACCAAGTGCTGCTAATATCTTATTCATTATTCAAGGTTAGTGTGACCTTTGCAAGAATGTGTTATGTTAGGTAAAGGGACACATGTACAACTAATGTGACTATTGTTGCACATACTTCCTTTTAACTAAAATATTGTCGGTTTTTCTACCGACGATTCGTTTCGCCTATACAGAAAGCTTCTTCAGTCGAATACAGAGACAACAGAAGAGGTGATGTTAACATTATGTAATCAGGCCATCACTTTCGACGAAATAGTTTTGAGGTAGTCAGTCCCTCAGCCTGGAGAAGACTTCAGCTCCATACTCCGTGACAATGTGAAAGTGAAGCATCAGAATGGTAACTTGTATACTGCCAAAGGTGAGGCGCAGAAGATCTTAAAGATGAAGGAAGAGGCGGCGCCACTAGGCTTGCTACACTGCTTATCAATTCTTACATTCTTGCTTCTACTAGTTGGTTCCGACTCTTCTGTCGTCTTCAAGATTTTCTGCGACAGTATACAAGTCTCCATTCCGATGCTTCAACTTCACATTGTTCTAGACTATGTAGCAGAACTCTTGGTTTAGAAAGACACGTAAGCAAACACTATGACATATTTATTAGAAAACGTTTCGGTCCTGGGACCTTGATCACTTCTAACATACAGAGATAAAAAGACATTATATATATAGGCGGAGAGTGAGGTGTGAGTGACGCACGGTGACCTGAAGAATGTCAAATTGGGATGAGGACGGGTAGACGATGAAATCATGTGACTCCTGTGTAAGTGGGTTGGTGTTGCTTAAGTATCATGTATGCCAATGTTTTTGAAATTTTGTAGTTTCCAGTGTTACGTTCTATAGTGTCGGTGACGGCGATTAGTGAGGCTTCTAGGCACCGTCGGCGTCTGAGGTCTGGTTCGGTGAGAACGAGTTGTGCCTCTGTGGAGGACACAGGCGTACCTTACATCGTCTCTGTTAGAGGAATTTCGATGCTCATTCAGGCGGACTGCAAGATCTCTGCCTGTCTCGCCTACATATTTCTTGGGGCAGAATCCACAGGGGATAGTGTAGACGCCTGCTGTAGAAGTTAAAGGTGTGGGGCTGCGTTTCGTAGTGAGGTCTTTGATAGATGTGTTTATGGTGGAAACGTTGATGTTACTCATAGCAAGTGCCCGGCGAGTATTCGTGGCAACATCACCACATGGGAGCACTATGAACTGCTTAGGGGGCTGTTCCATGGGCGGTTTCTTGAGGATAGCTTGTGCCTTGAGTCTGCAATCTCGGATGAAGAAAGATGGGAACTGAAGACGTGTAAAGGCTTGTGTTATGTAAGTACATTCTTCTTCAAGAAAACAAGGGCTGGAGATGCGAAGAGCTCTCAAGAACAAGCCAATGAGGACTCCTCTTTTAGTGCGGGTGTCTTGGTGTGAATAAAAGTGTGTAAGATCGTCCTTGTTGGTAGGTTTTCTATACACTTTGAAGAGAAGTTTGTCACTGTCGGGAGAACTGCACAGGAGAACGTCGAGAAAAGGAAGTTTGCCATCGTTTTCGAGTTCAAGTGTAAACTTTATTGATGGTTCGGCTGCATTGATCTTGTTGAGAAGGGCCTGGATATTGAGACGTCTTGGATAGAAAACCAATATATCATCAACGTATCTTAGCCAGGTAACGGTGTTGGGAATGAGGCTGCTGAATTTCTGTCTCTAGGTTTTCCATGAAGAGGTTGGCAAGCACAACACTGAGCGGGCTGCCCATTGCCATACCAAAGCACTGTTTGTAACAGTTGTCCTGATACTTGAAGTTGAAATTAACACCAAGTTCCACTAGATTGATGAAATCTAGAAGAGGTAAAGGGAGGTCGTGGTTTTCAGTGAGCCTCTGCCTCAGAATGTAGATTGCAGCGTCAGTAGGAACGTAGGAACTTGAATGTTAAAAACAAAAGCATGGCTTCCTTCGATGTCACAGCCCTCTTTACCAACGTTCCTACTGACGCTGCAATCTACATTCTGAGACAGAGGCTCACTGAAAACCACGACCTCCCTTTACCTCTTCTAGTCCGCCTGAATGAGCATCGAAATGACTCTAACAGAGACGCCTGTGTCCTCCACAGAGACTCCACGGGGCATTTGATGAACTGGAATGAGGCACAACTCGTTCTCACCGAACCAGACCTCAGACGCCGACGGTGCCTAGAAGCCTCACTAATCGCCGTCACCGACACTATAGAACGTAACACTGGAAACTACAAAATTTCAAAAACATTAGCATACATGATACTTAAGCAACACCAACCCAACTACACAGGAGTCACATGATTTCATCGTCTACCCGTCCTCGTCCCAACTTGACATTCTTCAGGTCACCGTGCGTCACTCACACCTCACTCTCCGCCTATATATATAATGTCTTTCTATCTCTGTATGCAAGAAGTGATCAAGGTCCCAGGACCGAAACGTTTTCTAATAAATATGTCATAGTGTTTGCTTACGTGTCTTTCTAAACCAACTTGTCGGTATTTATTACCAAGGTTTATACCAGCAGAACTCTTCTCCAGCCTGAGGGACTGACTGACCACCTCAACACTACGTCTTCGAGTGATAGACTGATTACATCGTCTTTACATCCCCACCGCTCTGGCTCTTGTCTTCGTATTCGACTGAAGTATTCTACTGTGTAGGCGAAAAGTTTCGGAATAAAGATACTGCTGCACGCGTCTTACATATCAACTTGTCGTTATTGTATATCATATTCTCACTGCGTGTACCAAACAGGTAAACACATCCCTATGCCCGTTGCACCCCACAAACACACACTGGAAGGCACAAATTTAAAGAATAAAAAGTCTGACATTACCTGAGCTCGAAGTTACAATGCACTAGAGCATTAAAACCAAAGAAGACGCTGACGACGTAAATAGAGAGGGCACTCAACAACACTGACTTAGAGTACTTGCTCATCCTGTCTGAACATTATGCTCACCCGAGGCACAATACTGAGAACACTACTTCACGTATCCTAACTGCGTCACTAACTCGCTCGTTTACATTATCCTAGACAACGGAAGTAAAAGTAGTAGTAGTAGTAGTAATCAGTTTACAGATAGTTCCTGACTATGGAACTGAACTTCTCCAGGCCGAGGGACTGACAACCTCAAATTCTACGACTTCAAGGGTGATGGACTGATTACATCGTCTTCACATCTCTACCGTTCCTGCCTACTTTCTGTATTCGACTGAAGAAGCCTACTGTGTAGGCTTCTTTCGGAATAAAGTTGCCTAACTGTTGCCTATGTGTCTTACCTACCAGTTTACAAAGGTATCCAATTGTATCTCCACCTTCAGATTAAGACCCGTGCCAGGACCCCAGTCTTGGCCGACATTATACATACCTCTCCACCTATCACACGTTCCTCAAGGTATGTATCAGGAGCCTACCGTGTAGGCGAACGTTTCAACAAAAAAGGTACTCAACTGTTGCACACGTGTCGGTATTTTATACCATTTTCAACAATACAGCTGTTTGGGAGGCCTATGTATTTTTCGAATGTACGGCGCCTGCAGTCTCTGATGAAATAAGAACATAAGGATCACTGCAGCAGGCCTACTGGCTCATGTTAGGTAGGTCCAAGTCACACTCACTTAAGAAAGGAGCACTGCTGGAGGCCTACTGACCCAAGCTAAGCAGGTCCACCTTTCACGTATTTGTCTAACTTATTTTTAAAGCTACTCAAGGTTTTAGGTTCAATTACTATACTCGGGAGTTTCCACTCATCCACATCTCGATTACCAAACCAATGCTTTCCTGTATCTTTTCTAAATATGTATCAATGTTGGTAGAATTACCGACATGTTAGGTAAAAAGACACAGATATAACTAACGTAACTGTAGGTGGATGGTTCAGAGAACCGCCGTAACGGCTTGACGAAGCTCCTGGAAAGCGAAACGTTGCCACAATAAAAATGTCACATTAGTTGCACTTGTGTCCTTTTGCCTTTTTAAATTAACGTTTTCGATCCTGAAGCCACTGCTGCGAGGCTTGTCTTAGATACTTTTATTTATCCTTGTTTTCCATTTATACGAAGATAGTGAAGGTGCATATTGGTGTTCTGAAATGCGTGTTTGGAGGTCTCTTGATGTTTCGCCCACATATAATTTGTTGCAGTCATTACAAGGGATTATGTATACCCCTGCAGAGGATGGAGGCTTGTCCTGCCAACGGTTTATAAGCTCCTTCTCAGCACGTATGCCGTATTCTATTCAAGATTGATGGACTGACCACATCGACTCAAGGTTGAGGGACTGATTACCTCATTCTCCTCCTGTTCTTCAAGATTCTCCTTTGTATGGACTGATGAAGCCACTGTGTGGCGAAACGTTTCCTCAATAAAGATACCCAAGAGTTGCACATGTGTCTAATTTATCAACATGTCGGTTCTCTGAACCATTCATCTACAAAGATACCTATCTGTTGCATATGTGTCTTACCTAACGAATCCTTTTGGGTTAGTCTTCGATTCTCTTGCAACTTTAACCTCATAATCTCTTTTTGCTTTTCCAATTCCCTTTTTTATTTCTCTCTTTAACTGAATATATTGATTTCTTAATTGCCCCTCTTCTCTTTTGATTTGCCTATATATGCCTCTCTTTTGACCAGATATTTTAATCTATTGTTCATCCATTTAGGATCATTTTTGTTTGATCTGATTTCCCTATTTGGAACATAATTTGACTGAGCAGCTAGAACTATGCCCTGAACATTAAAATGGTATAAAATACCGACAGGTTGTTAGGTAAGACACATGCAACAGTTATCTTTATTTCGAAACGTTTCGCCTACACAGTAGGCTTCTTCAGTCGAGTACAGGAAAGTTGATAGAAGCAGAAGAGACTTGAAGACGATGTAATCAGTCCATCACCCTTAAAGTTTTGAGGTGGTCAGTCCCTCAGTCTGGAGAAGAGCATTGTTCCATAGTCTGAAACAATATGGAGTTGAAGTACGAACGAACGAAAGTTCAGGTAAGATCCCAAATGGGATGAGCGGGGAAGACGGGACAGACGAAGAATAGTGCTGGAGAGGAGTGTTCTTAGTTGTAGAAATAGAGCCAGGGCTTAACCCAGCAGCTAAGTCGATCGTGGGACAGACATTGAGAACACACATATCAGGCTCTTCTGTTGGGACTCCGGTGGGTGAGTGGGGAAGTGTGGATAGACCATGAATAGTCGTGAGAGGAAGGTCTTGAGTTGTAGATGAAAGAGCCAGGGCTAAACCCAGCTACGTAGCACTGCGAGGCAGTGTAGAGAGGGCATGTTGAGGACATAGAGGAGAGAGCAGACTGCAGACAGTGCTCGCTGGCTGATATGCTTCAGGCTGAGGTGAAGAGCTGGTTTGGACGTCAGGTGTCGGGAGGTTCACGTTGTGTTGCGGAAGTGTGTTGAGTGTTTGGCTACACTTCGCTGGTGATGGAGCCACTCTTGAGTCTTTTGAAGTCTCTCTTGGACATGTGGAATAGTTGCATTCTGAGGTTAGAGCAGTTCAGATTCGTCACGAGGTAAGATAGTGCGTTTTCAAAAGGAATTTGGTGAGGTTTGGTGCAGGTGTACTTAACAGCTCCCTCCTTCATTAAGTGGAGTATATCAGCTGCGCTCATTTCGGTTGGGAGGTTGGGGGTGGTGTAGAAGGTTAGAGACCCATTAAAGGCTTGGCTTAGGTAACGGTTGCCTGTGGTTTCTTCTTCGGTTACTTCTTCGACTACTACTTCGTCGTTGTCCGAGGGTTGTTCATAATGCTCTGGTACTATTTCGTCATCTGTGACTGTGTTGAGAGGAAGCAGGGAGTGTTGGTCGGTTGTGATTTGAAAGTTAAGACACATGTGCAACATCTGGATATCTTTATTGTAGTAGACGTTTCGCCATCCAGTGGCTTTATCAATACAGATTCTAGGACATAATAGGAAGACAGTAGAACTATATACAAAAGATGAGGTAATCAGTCCCTCGGCCTTGGAGTTAGTGTTCACAGCATCGTGGTGGAGGAGAATCTGGAGCAAAGACAAGAAGACTGGCGGTTTATATAGGCGTCAGTGGATAGGGACGGGCAGCAGACGGTTGTGATTTGTTGGGCTGGTGGTGGGTGGTGAAAGGTGGCAGTAGACGGTGGTGTTGGTTCTGGAGCAGAGTCTTGGTCAGAGATACGAGTAGGACCAGGGGTTGAGGTGAAGTTAACAATGTCTGGAATTAGCTTGAGGAGGTCTTGTGATGGTGGCGAGTCTGGAAACTTGAAGTTTGGCATGTTGTTAAGGCGAAACAGTTCATTGATTGAGGAAGTGGTATTGTGATACCGACAAGATGTGGAAAAGGACACTTATGTACAGTTAATAAATGTCCTGAACTGTACATAAGTGTCTTTTTCCACAGTTCATTGATTGTGGTGTTGAATGAGCCAGGGTTTGCAGCATTAGAGGTGTGCATACATCATACAGTATAGCACCTTGGATGGAGCAACGTCAGGAAGAGCAGAGAGGGACTGACTGGGTGGAGATGATTGTTGTGTAACTTGAAGGAGTTCGGTGGTATCTGATTGAATTTTTGCAATGGCGGCGTATGTTGGCGATTTAGAGTTGTTCTTCTTGGTTTCTTCAATGATTTTCTTAGGCAGAACTTCTTTACGTAGAGGGCATTTTGCTGCAAGGGTGCGGTGAGTACCTTTGCAGTTGAGGCAGGTAGAAGAGGTAGTGGTAGTAGAACATTCCTTGAAGTCATGGCCGTCTTTACCACAGTTTGTGCAGTACTTGTTCCCTTTCAGAGGACAGTCAGGCATTGAGTGGTGATAGGAGTAGCAGGTCCAGCATGGCGAGATGTGGGCGAAACGTTCGGGTTCTATGTGACTTGGATGGATGACGTGTACTTAGATGGTGACGTGTACTTAGCTCTGTGAAGACCTGTTTGTGTGCTCTCTGTGAATCTGAACCAGGATGCCCTCTCTTGAGCAGCTTTACCAGCAGCTGAGAGAAGAGCTCAGAGTTGCTAAGATGGAGATACGGCGATTAACGGAGGAGAACAAGAGGATTCGTAGTAATCCTCCTGTTGTGAGTCCCCAGGTTAAGAGGGGAGCTTGGTCAGTGGCCGGGCAACATGGAACCAAGCTGAGGATCAAGAAAACGGTTGGAGAGGCAGAAACAACGAGAATCCAGAAGACTACCGTGGAAACTTCCAACTCATTCTCGGTGCTACCTGACGAATGTGAGTGTTCTACTGGGAATGCCACAACGAGCACCAAGGAAGCATTGGCAGACGTGAGTGAGACATCCCTAGAAACCCCAACGAAGACCATCGAGAACGTCTTGACGAATTCCACAAGTGGTGTAATGCTACCTGACGAATTTGAGTCGACTACTCGGAGCATCACGACGGACGACGCCAAGGAAGGTAAAAATATTGTTGTTGTTGGGGATAGCCAGATTAGGTACATGGATAGGGCATTCTGCTTGAAGGATAGGAGTAGGAGGCAGAGTGTGTGTTTTCCTGGGGCTGGGATGAAGGATATTGTTAGCCGTCTGGATGACATCATGAGAGGTAATTGGGAGCAATCCATTTCTGTCCTCAGTGCGAGGAAAAGGTGGCAGATAGGAGTGAGGACCTGATTACGGGTATAGGTCAGCCAATAGAGATAATTAGGGGGAAGGGTGGAAACCGTCATATGTGGATTTTGCCAAGAGAGGTTGAAATTAAATGGTTTCCAGAGAAATTTGGGTGTCAATTGCTGGCTGGACAAATACTGAAAGGAAATCGGTAACATCATGACAACTGGGACCTCTTCTATGGCGAAATAAACATGGTATGCCAGGGATGGGTTCACTTATCTAGGTTGGGGGGGGAGCACTGGCCACCCGAGTGAGGGAGCTGTTAGTCTTTAACTAGGAATAGAGTTGGTATGGTTTTGGCGGGAAACAGTGAAGTTCGCAGGTAGGAAAATAGAAATAGCAAACGAGGTGGATATTGGAAGCCGTGGCACTATTGCAGGACAGTAATAGGTTTAGTGGAATAACAAAAAGGAGCAGGAAAGGTAAAGAGAGAGGAGGGTCTTAAATATATTTTACACAAATGTCGCTTGCCAGGATTAAGATGAACGTGGACTAGTTCTGGGTGCAGGAAACATTGATAATTTGCCTTAACTGAGACGTGGTTTAATTTCCCAAAAAGTCGGGGACATGCCTGCAGAATGTCACATTCAGGGTTTAAATTGTTCCAATAAGAAGTGTTGGAAGGGAGGGGGGTGCATTGTATTCCAGAACGCTTGAATGTTGCATAAAACGGGTATAAGTCTGAAAGTACCACATACGAGTCTTTTTGGATGAATTTCAGAGGGGCAGAAAAATTAATTTTGGTGTGATTTTACCGCCCCAAATTTGGTAGGGACCAGGGAGACTCTATGGGGGGAAAAATTTGTTAGGCCCACAAGCTTTGATAATTAGTAATTCAGGAACTTTAACTTAGTCAATTTTGTTGGAATTCTTGACTGGGAATTTAGAATCATACGACTTCTTAAATTTGTTCAGGATTGTTTTTGAAGCAGTTTTGACAGAACCTAAAAGGGGGAAAAAACCTGCTTGACTAGTCTGGCAAACATGAATCCCTGTTAATAATTAGAAGTTTTAGAGGAATGGTGCTAGCGACCACAAATCAATTACATTTAGAATTGAATGGAAGTAGAGTAGGGATAATCAGTAACAGTCCCCCAAAATTTCGCTTACCCAGATTACGATGGCTTACAGAACACTTACATCTTTTTGACTGGGTAAACGAAGAGAGCTACAATATGACAGTTTTCTGAACACTATACATGAGGCTCAAAGAACGTTTATTCCGTATAAAGAAATTAGATCAAATAAAATGACCCAAATGTTTGAATAATAGGCTTGAAATATCTACTAGGGTATAAGAAAGGGAATTTATAGGGGTATCAAAAGAGGGGATGTCATCTTAGAATCAGTATATGACATTAAGAGGGACATTAAAAAGGGGATAAGAAAAGCTAAAAGGGACTATGAAATTAAAGTTGGGTAGGGATTCTAAAACTAACCCAAAAAGTTTTTTCCAGGTATATAGAACAAAAGTCAGAGATAAGATAGGTCCCCTTTAAAAAAACTAGGGCATCTTTGTGACAAAGAGAAAGAATGGCTCATTTTTAAAAAAAATTTTTTTCTCTCTTTTTTTGCAGGAAGACACTAAAAACATTCCATAATTAATTTTTTATAGTGGGCCCGAAAAGATAAATTTTTGTAAAATCCTCACGTGAAATGGGTTTTTGAAGCAGTAGACCGACTGAAGCAAAAAAAGTACCGTCTGATGAGGTTTTTTCAAGGTTCTTAAGGAAGCAAAATGGAACCGTAACCATTAACCCAATATTTTTAATTTTTTCTTTTAAAAAAGGTGTATGCTGATAGTGGAAGTGGGCAATGTAATTCCTATTTTTAAAAAAAGGGGGCAAGCGTTTCCGTCAAATTTCCAAACCCCAAAAATGAAACCCCAAATTTTAGGGAAATTAAAAAGTCAATTATAGCGAGTTATAAGAAGCCCTCTCGATAAGCATAGCTTTATTAATGATACTCAGCAGGATTCACAAAAGGCCCCGGGCTTGTCTAACTAATTTATTAACTTTCTTCATAAAGCTTTTGAGGGTGTTGACCCGATAAAGAATTTGATATTATTTTCTTAGATTTTTGTAAGGCTTTTGATAGAGTTCTGCACCAAAGACTGTTAAAGAAAGTGGCAGCTCATGGCATTGGGGGAAAAGTGCTCTCGTGGGTCGAGTCGTGGCTCACAGACAGGAAGCAGAGTGTGTCCATAAATGGGGTTAAATCCGAGTGGGGATCTGTAACAAGTGGCGTTCCACAGGGATCAGTCTTGGGCCCGTTGTTGTTTATAATATATATCAATGATCTTGATGAGGGTGTTACTAGTGATATGAGCAAATTCGCCGATGACACAAAGATAGGTAGGATAATTGATTCAAACGTAGATGTTAGGGAACTTCAGGAGGATTTAGACAAACTCTACTCTTGGTCAGAAAAGTAGCAGATGCAGTTCAATGTAGATAAATGCAAGGTTCTGAAGCTCGGGAGTGTCAATAACCCTAGCACTTATAAGTTAAATAGTGTAGAACTTAGCCATACAGATTGCGAAAAGGACTTGGGGGTTATGGTGAGGAGCAACCTTAAACCAAGACAGCAATGCCTAAGCGTACGTAATAAGGCAAATAGATTACTGGGATTTATATCAAGAAGTGTAAGCAACAGAAGTCCAGAGGTTATACTGCAGCTTTATACATCATTAGTAAGGCCTCACCTAAATTATGCAGCTCAATTCTGGTCTCCATATTACAGAATGGACATAAATTCGATAGAAAACATTCAGCGTAGGATGACTAAATTAATACATAGCATTAGAAATCTTCCTTATGAAGAAAGATTGAAGACTCTTAAGTTACATTCACTTGTTAGACGAAGAATGAGGGGAGACCTGATTGAAGTGTATAAGTGGAAGATAGGTATTAATAAAGGGGATATTAACAAGGTCTTGAGGATATCTCTCCAAGAGAGAACCCGCAGTAATGGATTTAAATTAGATAAGTTTAGATTTAGAAAGGACATAGGAAAGTATTGGTTTGGAAATAGGGTAGTTGATGAGTGGAACAGTCTACCTAGTTGGGTTATTGAGGCTAGGACTTTGGGTAGTTTCATAAGAAACATAAGAAAGGAGGGAAAAACACTGCACCCGGGCCCTTTTGGGCCCTTTACTAGGCATTTCCCCTTTAAAATTCACCCCATAACAAAAATTTGCCCAAACCCCAAATTTTTTAAAAATGCCACCCAAAAAAACAAGCCCCGATGTGAAAGGGTTCCCCCCAAAAATCCAACCCCCCCCACTCAGGAATTACCCAACCTAAATTTAAAAAATCCCCAAAGGGCCCCTTTCCCCCTCAATAACCCAACTAGGTAGCCTGTTCCACTCATAATACCCTTTTTCCCAAAACCCAATACTTTCCTATGCCTTTTCTAAATCTAAACTTATCTTTTAAAATCCTTTTATGCGGGTTCTCTCTTGGGGGAAAATTCATCAAGACCTTTTAATATCCCCTTTATTAATCCCTATTTCCACTTTACACTTTGATCAGGTCTCCCCTCATTTTTTCTTCTAAAAGTAATGTAACTTAAGGTTTCAATCTTTCTTCAAAAGGGAAGATTTCTAATGCTATGTTTTAAAATTAAATCACCCTTTACCCCTAAAAGGGTTTTCTAACGAAATTATGCCCATTCGGGTAATATGGAGCCGGGAATTGACTGCATAATTGGTGGGCCTTACAAATTGTTTTAAAAAGGGTGCAGTATGCCCTTGGACTTCTTTTTCTTACTTTTCTTGTTTATAAATCCCATTTAAACAAATTTCCCTTTTTACTTTAGGGTTAGGAAATTGCTGTTTGGGTTTTTAAGGTTGTGCTTACCAAAACCCCCCAAAATCCTTTTCGAAATCTGTATGGCCCTAATTTTATACATTTTTTAAACTTTAAGTGCTAGGGTTATGGACACTCCCGAGCTTCAAAACCCTTGCATTTTTTCTACATTGAACTCCCATCTCCCACTTTTTGACAAGATTTTAAAAGTTTGTCTAAATCCTCCTAAAGTTCCCAAAACATCTACGTTTAAATTTAAAATTTCCCCTACCAAATCTTCGTTCATCGGCGAATCTTTTTATACTAGTAATTCCTTCATTTAAGATCATTGAAATATATTATAAACAAAAAAATGGGGCCCCAAAATGATCCCTGTGGAATGCCACTTGTTTTTGATCCCACTCGGATTTTAAAAACCCCCCTTTTTGGGCACTTCCTTCCTATCTGGGGAGCCGATTTGAAACCCCGAAAAAACCCTTCCCCCCCAAAGCCCTGAGTGTCTTTCTTCAAAGTCTTTGGTGCAAACTCTATCAAAAGCCCTTTCTAAAATCTAAGGTTAAAAAAAGTTTAAAAATTTTTTATTGTGGTCAAAAGCCAAAAGCTTTACTGAAGAAAGTTAATAAATTATTTTGACAAAACCGGCCTCTTGTGAATCCATGGGTGAAAATTTAAATTTTTATTTTTAAAAAACAAGCTATGTTTTCCCCGATGGCTTCTTATAATCTCAGCTATAATTGACTCTAGTTTTTTTGCCTACAATTGAGGTCGGCTTATTGGGCGGGGAATTTGACGGTAACGATTTTTCCCCGTTTTAAAAAAAAAGGAAAAAAAATTTGCCATCTTTTCCCCATATCAGACTACACCTGTTTGAAGAGGGTAAAATTAAAAAAAATTGGTTTAAAGGGTTCCCCAAAACTTCCATTTTGCATTCCTTTTTAACCCTTGAAAAAAACCTCATCAGGACCCGGGGGACTTTTTTTGTTCAGTCGGTCTATCTGTTCACAACCATTTTTACTAGTGATGTGATGTTAAAAATAATTTATTTTTCTGGCCCCACTTATAAAAATTAATTACCGGGAAAAAATTTTTTGTGTCTTCCCGTGTAAAAACCGGGGGAGAAAATAAAAATTTAAAATCGAGCACTTTCATTCTCTTTGGGCAGTAAGATGCCCATAGTTATTTTTAAGGGGGCCCATCTTATCTTGACTTTTGTTCTATATACCCGGAAAAAAATTTTTTTGGGGTTGTTTTTTGAATCCCCCAACTTTAATTTCATAGTCCCTTTTGCTTTTCTTATCCCCTTTTTTTAAAGTCCCTTTAATGTCAATATACTGATTCATTTAAAATTTACCCTCGCCTCTTTTGATAGCCCATAAAATTCCTTTTTTTTATGCCCTAGTTTGTATTTGAGGGGCCCATTATTCATCCATTTTGGGTCATTTCTATTTGATCTAATTTCTTTATAAGGGATAAACGTTCTTTGAGCAGCATGTATTGTGTTCAGAAAACTGTCATATTGATAGCTCTCTTCGTTACCCCAGTCAACAGATAAGTGTTCTCTAAGCCCATCGTAATCTGCTAAGCGAAAATCTGGGACTGTTACTGAGTTTCCCTACTATCATACTTCCATTCAATTCTAAATGTAATTGATTTGTGGTCACTAGCACCAGTTCCTCTGAAACTTCTAAATTATTAACAAGGGATTCATTGTTTGCCAGAACTAAGTCAAGCAGGTTATTACCCCTTGTAGGTTCTGTCACAAACTGCTTCAAAAAACAATCCTGAACTACTTCTAAGAAGTCGTATGATTCTAAATTCCCAGTCAAGAAATTCCAATCAATATGACTAAAGTTTAAGTCTCCTAGAATTACTACATTATCGTGCCTTGTGGCCCTAACAATTTCCTCCCATAGTAGTCTCCCCTGGTCCCTATCTAAATTTGGGGGACGGTATATCACACCTAAAATTAACTTTTCATGCCCCTCTGAAAATTCTATCCAGACTCTGTATGTGTTACTTCAGACTTAATACCCGTTTTTATGCAACAGTTCAAGCGATCTCGGACATACAGTGCCACCCCACCCCACTTCCCGATACTTCTATCTACTTGGAACAATTTAAAACCCTGAATGTGACATTCTGCAGGCATGTCCCGACTTTTTTAATTAAACCACGTCTCAGTAATGGCAAATACATCTATGTTACTTGCACTAGCAACTAGTCTCAACTCGTTCATCTTATTCCTAGCACTGCGACTATTTGTGTAATAAATACCTAAAGACCCTCCTCTCTCTTTACCCTTCCTGCTCCTTTCTGTTATTCCACTAAACCTATTACTGTCCTTGTCAATTCATGCCACTGGCTTTCCAATATCCACCTTATTTTGCCTATTACTAGTTATCCTAGTACTCATATTACTACCCTGAGACTTCACAGTTTTCCTGCAAAAACCCATACCACTAACTATTCCTAGTTTAAAGACCTAACAGCTCCCTCCACTGCGTTGGCCAGTGCTCCCACCCCACACCTAGATAAGTGAACCCCATCCCTGGCATACATGTCATTTCTGCCATAGAAGAGGTCCCAGTTGTCAATGAATGTTACCGCATTTTCCTTACAGTATTTGTCCAGCCAGCAATTGACACCAATTGCTCTGGACAACCATTCATTTCCAACTCCTCTCCTTGGCAAAATGCCACATATGACAGGTTTCCCACCCTTCCTCCTAATTATCTCTATTGCTGACCTATACCTGCTAATCAGGTCCTCACTCCTACGTCTGCCAACACCGTTGCCTCCAGCACTGAGACAGATAATAGGATTGCTCCCATTACCTCTCATGTCATCCAGACGGCTAACAATATCCTTCATCCCAGCCCCAGGAAAACACACACTCTGCCTCCTACTCCTATCCTTCAAGCAGAATGCCCTATCCATGTACCTAATCTGGCTAGCCCCAACAACAATGTTTTTACCTTCCTTGGCGTCGTCCGTCTTGATGCTCCGAGTAGTCGACTCACATTCGCCAGGTAGCATTACACCACTTGTAGAATTCGTGAAGACGTTCTCGATGGTCTTCGTTGGGGTTTCTAGGGATGTCTCACTCACGTCTGCCAATGCTTCTTTGGTGCTCGTTGTGGCATTCCCAGTAGAACACTCACATTCGTCAGGTAGCACCGAGAATGGGTTGGAAGGTTCCACGGTAGTCTTCTGGTTTCTCGTTGTTTCTGCCTCTCCAACCGTTTTCTTGATCTTCAGCTTGGTTCCATGTTGCCCGGCCACTGACCAAGCTCCCCTCTTAACCTGGGGACTCACAACAGGAGGATTACTACGAATCCTCTTGTTCTCCTCCGTTAATTGCCGTATCTCCATCTTAGCAACTCTGAGCTCTTCTCTCAGCTGCTGGTAAAGTTGCTCAAGAGAGGGCATCCTGGTTCAGATTCACAGAGAGCACACAAACAGGTCTTCACAGAGCTAAGTACACGTCACCACTGACTAAGAACACGTCACCACTGTTTCTTATGTCCCTCAATCTGGAGAAGAGCATTGTTCCATAGTATGAAACAATGAACAATGCTCTTCTGCAGATTGAGGGACTGACCACCTCAAAACTTTAAGGGTGATGGACTGATTACATCTTCTTCAAGTATCTTCTGCTTCTATCAACTTTTCTGTACTCGACTGGAGAAGCCTACTGTGTAGGCGAAACGTTTTGAAATAAAGATACCTAACTGTTGCATATGTGTCTTACCTAACAACCTGTCGGTATTTTATGCCATTTTAATGTTCACTTCAATGGTATCTCCCCTCATTCTACGCCTCTCCAGAGAGTGGAGATTTAAGGCTTTAAGTCTATCTTCATACGGGAGGTTCCTTACACAGTAAATCATTTCAGTCATTCTTCTCTGTATGTTCTCTAATGAGTCTATGTCCATCCTGTAGTAAGGAGACCAAAACTGAGCAGCATAATCTAAACGAGGCCTCACTAGTGATGTATAGAGCTGTAAAATAACTTTCGGACTTCTGTTACTTATATTTCTTGAGATAAATCCAAGTAATCTGTTGGCCTTGTTGCGCACACTAATGCACTGCTGTCTTGGCTTTAGATTTCTGCTTACCATGACTCCCAAGTCTTTTTCACATTCTGTATGATCAAGCTCTACTTCACCTAGATTATAGCTTAGAGGGTTATTTTCATTACCAAGGGCAAGTACCTTACACTTATCCACATTGAACTTCATCTGCCATTTTTCAGACCAAGACATTAATTTGTCCAAATCGTCTGAGTTCATTGATATCCTCCTCAGAGTGAATTATACGGCCTATCTTTTGTATCATCAGTAAACTTACTCATGTCACTCGTAATCCCTTCATCAAGGTCATTAATGTAAATTATGAACAAGAGAGGGCCTAAACTGATCCTTGTGGAACGCCACTAGTGACTAATCCCCATTCAGATTTCACTCCATTAATGGTAACTCTCTGCTTCTCTTTTGGTAAGCCATGCCTCAATCCATGCTAGAACTTCACCTCCTATACCATGAGCTGCCACTTTTCTTAAGAGTCTCTTGTGAGGTACTCTATCGAAGGCTTTACTAAAATCCAAATAAACAATATCATATTCCTTATCACTGTCAACTGCCTCAAATGTTCTATTGAAGAACGTCAGTAAGTTTGTCAGGCAGGAACGACCTCTCGTGAATCCATGCTGAGATTCATTTATCAAGTTATGCTCTTTAAGGTGACTTCTGATAATGTCAGCTATAATTGATTCTAATAACTTGCCCACTATAGATGTCAGGCTTATTGGACGGTAATTTGAAGGAGTGGACTTATCCCCTGATTTGAATATAGGAACCACATTAGCCATCTTCCACAACTCTGGCACAACACCAGTAAGGATGGACGCATTGAATACACTCGTTAATGGCTGACTAAGCTCCATCTTGCATTCCTTAAGTACCCTGGAAAACAGCTCATCGGGTCCCAGGGACTTATTTTGCTTCAGTTTGTCTATCTGTTTAATAACCATGTCCCTCGTGACAGTAATATTAGTTAACTTAAATTCATCAGGAACTAAATAATTGTTAATTACTGGAATCTCATTTACATCTTCCTGTGTAAAAACTGACAAAAAATAGTCATTAAATAAGGAACACATTTCCAGTTCATTATCCGTCTAGCTGTCCATTCTCAATTTTCAGAGGTCCTACTTTTTCCTTCACCTTCGTCCTATACACTTGAAAGAACCCCTTTGGATTAGTCTTTGATTCATTAGCAACTTTAATTTCATATTCACGTTTAGCCTTTCTAATCGCCTTTTTTACCTCTCTTTTAAGCTGAACATATTGGTCGTAAGGTTAACCTCTCCTCTTCTGATGCGCCTATAAATTCCCCTTTTCTCCCCTAATAGATGCTTTAGCCTCCTGTTAACCCATTTGGGATCATTATTATCAGACCTAATATCTCTCTGGGGAATGTATATACTCTGGGCACGGTGTACATTATTAAGAAAACAATAATAAAAGCAGACCCCTTCATAATCATAAGTATGATCATCGTCAATAAAATCATTAGCTAGATAACCCCAATCAAGATTAGACAGGTGTTCCCTAAGACCATTATAATCGGCAGAACGAAAATCAGGGATTTTTACTGTATTAACATTATTCTTGCATTCCCAGTTAATGCTAAAAGTGATGGATTTGTGATCACTTGCGCCAAGCTCTTCAGTGATCTCCAGATTATTCACGAGTGTTTCCTTATTTGACAAGACTAGGTCTAGCAAATTATTGCCCCTGGTAGGCTCTGTTACGCTCTGCTTCAGAAAACAGTCCTGTTTCCATAAAGTCACTGGATTCTAGATTTCCTGTCAAAGAATTCCAGTCAATTTGACTAAAGTTAAAGTCCCCTACTATGACTATGTTATTGTGTCTAGAAGCCCTAACAATTTCGTCCCAAAGAAGTCTCCCTCTATCGTGATCCAAGACTGGAGGTCGGTATATTACACCTAGAATTAGTTTTTCTTGACCCTCTACGAACTCTACCCAAACAGATTCTGTTACTGCTCCATCTATTTTTATATCTGTTTTTATGCAACAATTAATATTTTCTCGAACATATAATGCAACTCCTCCCCCCTTCCCATTAGATCTATCCACATTGAACAACTTATATCCCTGAATATTACACTCAGCAGTCATATCCCGACTCTTTAAATCATACCACGTTTCAGTTAATGCAATGATATCAAAGTTCCCAGCACATGCTACCAAACGTAGTTCATTAATTTTATTTCTTGCACTTCGACTGTTAGCATAAAATACCATATGTTTTTTTCTTCTGCATATTTTTCCTATTGATCTTCGTTTTTACACAATTCCTGAAATTATCATTACCCAGAGTTACTCCATGACAGTTACTATTAAGATTCTTAATATCAGAGCATAAGTCAATATTTATCATATACTCATTATTTATCATTTCTAAACCCATACCTCTAACTAATCCTAGTTTAAAGTCCTAACAACCCTCTCAACTGAGTTAGCAAGAAAACCCACACCTGCCCTGGATAAGTGAACCCCATCCCTGGCATACATGTCATTTCGGCCATAGAAGTTGTCCCAGTTGTCAATGAATGGTACTGCATTATCCTTACAGTGTTTATCCAGCCAACAATTAATACCAATTGCTCTGGACAACCATTCATTACCAACACCTCTTCTTGGCAAAATGCCACATATAACAGGGTGCCCCCCCTTCTTCCTAATTATGTCTATAGCTGTCCTGAACTTTCTAACTAAATCCTCACTTCTATGCTTGCCTACATCATTGCCTCCAGCACTGAGGCAAATAATAGGATTGATCCCATTACCATTCATGTTGTCAAGCCGGCTAACAATGTCCTCCATCCCAGCCCCAGGAAAGCAAACCCTCTGTCTCCTACTCCTGTCCTTCAAGCAGAATGCCCTATCCATGTATCTAACCTGGCTATCTCCAACAACTACAATATTCTTACCTTCCTTGTCGTTCGTCGTGACGATCCCAGTAGTCGACTGACGATCCCAGTAGTCGACTCACATTCGTCGGGTAGCACTGAGAATGCGTTGGAGGTTTCCACAAGAGTTTCTACAGCAGTCTCTTTCTTCTTCATCGTTTCTGGCTTTCCATTCGTCTTCTTGATTGTCAACTTCGTCCCCTGCTGTCCAGCCACTGACCACGATCCCTTCTTGACCTGAGGACTCGAAACAGGAGGACTACTACGAATCCTCTTGTTCTCCTCGGTCAATCGCCGTATCTCCATCTTCGCTACCCTCAATTCTTCCTTAAGCTGCTGGTAAAGTTGCTCGATGGAGGGCATCTTGGTTCAGTCAGGCCGTCAGACAGTGCTCTAGTAGCCATATCGATGTTGGAGAAGGTTAGCTTGATCATTGTAGAGGCGTTGGGGATCTTGGTGATATGTTCAATCGACGCCCAGGTATTTTGTTCCTCGATAGAGGTCTTGAGATCCTCAGTCGATAAGAAGTGACGAGTTTGTCCAGCCGTTTGACGAAAATGGAACGTTTCGCCAGCAAAAAAGGTGAAGGGGAGATGGTGAACTGTCAGTCTCTGAGGGTTTTCATAGAAGTGTCGGCGATCAGCTTTGAGGCTTCATAATCGTCAGTACAGACGACGATAAAATGATCCTTTGTTGAGTGGATTGGCCGTAAATTTAACCTGTAGGCAAGTCTTTACAGCGGCAGCAAGGGCAAGCTTAGTCGAGTCATTTATTACTCCACTGTTGGGTTTGATCCTTACACGGGTTGCAAACATCATGAAGGAGTAAGGCAGGCGCTGGTGCGATGATTGTAGGTTCCCCTCCCCGACGGGGATCGAAGGAACACTTCTTGAGGTGAGGAGCGACTGTCTTACGATGATGTGTTTGGAGTTGACTTCACTTCACTGAACCGAGTTGAAGTGACAGGATGGAGCCTTATATAGTGCCAGGAGGTGAGATGTAGGTAACTAGTAGAACGCAGATGTTGGGAGGTCAGGTCCCTCTCAAATCCAGCCGTTCTCACTAGTAGAGGTTGTCGAAGTTGATTTCAGGTCTGTACCAAGATACCCTTGTGTTGCAGTGTCTGACAGATTGAACATTAAAATGGTATAAAATACCGACAGGTTGTTAGGTAAGACACATATGCAATAGTTAGGTATCTTTATTTCGAAACGTTTCGCCTACACAGTAGGCTTCTTCAGTCGAGTACAGAAAAGTTGATAGAAGCAGAAGAGACTTGAAGACGATGTAATCAGTCCATCACCCTTAAAGTTTTGAGGTGGTCAGTCCCTCAGTCTGGAGAAGAGCATTGTTCCATAGTCTGAAACAATATGGAGTTGAAGTGACAGGATGGAGCCTTATATAGCGCCAGGAGGTGAGACGCAGGTCACTACTAGAACGCAGATGTTGGGAGGTCAGGTCCCTCTCAAATCCAGCCGTTCTCACTATAGAGGTTGTCGAAGTTGATTTCAAGTCTGTACCAAGATACCCTTGTGTTGCAGTGTCTGATTACATCGTCTTCAAGTCTCTTTTGCTTCTGTCAACTTTTCTGTACTCGACTGAAGAAGCCTACTGTGTAGGCGAAACGTTTCGAAATAAAGATACCTAACTGTTGCATATGTGTCTTACCTAACAACTATGCCCTGGAAAGCGTCATATCGGCAACCATCACCACCTACCTGACCCTTAGTCAGGTCATTCCAGTTCAGCCCACCTAAGTAATTTTTCAGTCCTATGAAATCAGCCAAGCGAAAGTCAGGGATGGAGACTTGATTGCCATTATTAGGGGAATTCCGTGATATATTAAAACTGAGTGATTTGTGATCACTTTCCCCAAGCTCATCATTAACCTCAAGTTTATTAATTAGTGTTTCCCTACTGGCAAGAACCAAGTCAAGGAGGTTATTTCCCCTAGTTGGCTCTGTCACAAACTGTTTTAAAAAACAATCCTGACTCTAAATTTCCTGTCAAATTGCTCCAGTCAATCTGTCTATAGTTGAAATCTCCCATTAGCACAACATTTTCGTATGTAGATGCCTTACGAATTTCGTCCCATAGAAGTTTACTGCACTCCCTATCAAGATTTGGGGCCCTGTAAATCACCCAAAATTAGTTTTTCTCGGCCCTCGAGAAGCTGTAACCAAACAGATTCAGTGGCCGACGCTTCTAATTTTATATCTTGTCTAACACAATTTAAATTGTCTCTGACATACATCGCTACTCCACCACCCTTTCTGTTGACCCTGTCAGTTTGGAATAATTTATAGCCTTGTATGCGACATTCAGATGGCATCTCACTATCTTTCAGATTGAGCCAGGTCTCTGTTATAGCAATAATATCTATGTTTCCTGCACTTGCAATTAATCTTAGCTTATCTATCTTATTTCTTACACTCCTGCTATTAGTATAGTAAACCTTAAGGGAGCTAGTCCCTTGCTGCCCTCTGCTGTCCCCCTTTATTTGCTGACCTGATCTATTGCCTTTATTTATAACTTCATGCTGAATGCCTTTTATACATTTACTGTTTCCAACCCTAGTATTGCAACCTGCTTGTTTCCCACACACACCCATACCTCTATCTTCTATCAGTTTAAAATCATAGGCATTTCACCAATGGCCTTCTCAATTGAGTTTGCAAGTGCTACCACCCCAGCCCCAGAGAGATGTACCCCATCCCTTGCATACATATCATGTTTGCCATAAAAGTTGTTCCAGTTGTCAATGAATGGGATTGTAAGTTCCTTGCAGTATCTGTCTAGCCAGCAATTTACACCAATTGCCCTAGACAACCATTCATTTCCTACTCCCCTTCTAGGCAATATGCTACATATGATTGGGACCCCTCCTTTAGACTTAATGAAATCTATAGCTGACCTGTACTTATCTAGCAGCTCTTCTCTCCTACCCTTCCCAATATCATTTCCACCAGCGCTGAGACGGATAATGGGCTTGTTCCCATTACCTGACATGATATTATCCAGCCTGTTAACTATGTCCCCAACACCAGCTCCAGGGAAGCACACTCTATCTCTCATCTTATTCCTATTACAAAAAACACGGTCAATATATCTTACCTGAGAGTCACCAACCACAAGAATGAGCTTACCTCTGTTAGCAGGGGCAGTAGTACCCCTACCTTCACTGGCCACTGAAGTACATTCATCCTGAAGAACAGAGAAGCGATTTCCTACCTTCAGATCTTCACTCTTAACTTTCCTTATTCTGATTCTCCTCCCATTACTGGTTACCACTCGCTACTTGTAGCAGGTGCTGGATTGCACCTCACTGCTGGTAGCCGTTGCTACCTCCCCACCTACAGCCACCTCACAGCGAGAGACAGACTGCACCTCACTGCTAGAAGCCTCATTCCCCAGAACTCCAGCCACCTCACACTCTCTCCCAGACCCATTAAGGTGGACCTTCAGCCTCCTAATCTCCTCCTGGAGAAGCAAGACCTCCTCCTTCAACTCTCCAACCTCAATTTTTAAAACACTGCAGAAGCAAGCCATGCTTTGTAACCATCCACGCTAATCCCCAAAGCAGCTCAGGGTCTGTGACCTCACGTGACGACTGACCACTGACCACATAAGTGTCTTTTTTCACACAGTTCACACTCTTTAAGAGTGTGACTCGACAAAGCCCACTGTGTGAGCGAAACGTTGTCAATAAAGGATTATATTACTGCTTATGTGTTTATTTTTCCATTGTGTCCGTATTTTATACCATTTACTTCCAGTGAAGAAGCTTACTGCGTAGGCAAAACGTTGCACGTGTGTCTTAATCGTAAACAAAGATACGACAATTCTTTTCCTGCCAATAACCGTATGCTAGGCAATGTTAGGTTTCTATGAATGATTTGAAAAACCGACAAGTTGAAGATTGAGACACTTATGCAACATATGGGAATCTTTATTCAGGAAACGTTTCGCCACACAGTGGCTTCATCAGTCCAATACAAAGCAGAAGGTATAAGGAGAGGAGTGGTTTGAGGTAATCAGTCCTTCAGCCTGGAGTCGATGTGTTCAGTCCATCAGTCTTGTAGAATGATATACCTCTGAAGAGTTTCGAGAGTTAATCTACTCTCTGAGCCCGGCCATGGGCCAGGCTCGTCTGGTGCTTGCCTGGTCAACCAGGCTTTTGCTGCTGGAGGCCCGCTGCCCCACATATCCATCACAGCCTAGTTGATCTGGTACCTAATGAAGATACTTGTCCAGTTTCCTTTTGAAGGCTTCTACACTTGTCCCAGCCGTATTTCTGATATCTTCCGGTAAGATGTTAAATAGTCTGGGACCTCGGACGTTGATACAGTGTTCCCTTATTGTCCCCACCGCACCCCTGCTTCTCACTGGGTTTATTTTACGCTTCCTCCCATATCTCTCACTCTAGTATGTTGTTATGGCAGTGTGTACATTTGGGACCAGGCCCTCGAGTACTTTCCAGATATATATTATCATGTATCTATCTCTCCTCCGCTCCAATGAATACATGTTTAAGACTTGCAGGCGTTCCCAGTAGTTTAGGTGCTTTACTGGCTCAATGTGAGCCGTAAACGATCTCTATTTGTTCCAGCTCCGATATTTCTCCTGCTTTGAACGGGGCCGTCAGCAGTGAGCAATATTCTAAGTGTGGGAGCACTAGGGATTTGAAGAGTCACCATCGGCATTGTTTCCCTTGTTTTGAAAGTTCTCATTACCCACCCAGTCATCCTCCTGGCTGTCGTGATCTTTGTCTTGTTATGGTCTTTAAAAGAAAGATCCGTTGACATAATTATTCCCAGGTCTTTTACGTGTTCCTTACGTTCTATTTGGTGACCCTCTTGAGTTTTGTATATAGTGCTCCTTTTGAGTTCTTCATTCTTTCCATACCTAAGCAGCTGGAACTTATCACCACTGAACGTCATGTTTTCCACTGCCCACTGGAAAACCCTGTTTATGTCTTCCTGTACTTTTTCAGTGTCCTCTACCGTACTGACTTTCATGCTTATTTTAGTGTCATCTGCAAATGATGATACAAAAGTGTGCCGGGTGTTTTTGTCTATGTCCGCTATGAGGATGAGGAACAGCAGAGGTGCCAGGATAGTGCCTTGGGGCAATGAGCTTTTTAACCTCACTGATGCTGGATCTTGCCCTGTTAACTACTACTTTTTGTGTTGTGTGTGTTAAGAACCCGAAAATCCATCTGCTTACCTTCCCCGTAATGCCCATGGCCTTCATTTTGTGCGCTATCACTCCATGGTCGCATTTGTCAAACGACTTTGCAAAATCTGTGTAAATCACATCTGCGTTTTGGTCGTCTTCCAGTGCCTCCGTAATTCTGTCATAATGGTTCAGCAGATGTGACAGGCATGATCGTCCTGCTCTAAAACCATGCCGGTTCGGGTTATGCTAGTCCATGAAATTTGTACTCTGCCGTCTCACCACTCTTTCGAAGATTTTTATGATGTGAGAGGAATAGAAATGTGTGAGATCATTGTTATTTGTAGGTTTCCGGTAAACTTGAAATCTTAGGTTGTTATCTACTTTGTGAATGAGGACTGCTACCAGTTAGGGGACGTGTTGTGCATGTGTAGACAGAGTTAAGAGTTTCAGGTTAGGTCTGTCATATGATGACCAGCAGCTGGAGCTTATGGCCATCTGACCAAATCCTTCCGCTGGCTTACCGGTCCAACCCCTATAAAAATTATAGTTATAATTATAACCATTACACACAGGCGGGTCCAGGAGCTGTGAATCGACCCCTGCAACTACAAATAGGCGAGTACACAAGCGCACAAGCACGCGCTCTGAAGGCAACAACATGCTTGCATCTACTCTTTTTTATCCAGATTTATTCAACACCCCTTTTCCGAAGACCACAAATAGTGGACGTACTAGGAGTGAGAAAAGGGGGCGAGCGGGGAAAGGGAGAAAGTGGAAGGGGAAAGTGAGGAAGAGGAAAGTGTGACGGAGGGAAAGTGTGGCGGGAGTAAAGTTAGGGTGGAAAGCGTAGAGGGAAGTCTATGAGGACGAAACACACACACGAAAGTGTGGAAAGTGTGAGAGGGAAAACGGTGAGAGAGGTGTCAAAGAGCAAAGAGGGAAGATAGGAGAGGAGAGTGAACATGAAGAGTGCCTAGCACTGGGACAGCAACACTGCAATGCGGCTCTGTACACTAGGAAAATTTACCTAATATTCCCATCCCCACACCAGATCCCAGCTTCACACAGCTCCACAACACTCTTGTACTACTCCCACCCCCACACCAGGGCCGAGCCTCTCACAGCTCCACAACACTCGTGTACTACTCCCACCCCCACACCAGAACCCAGCCTCACACAGCTCCACAACACTCGTGTACTACTCCCACCCCCACACCAGAGCCCAGCCTCACACAGCTCCACAACACTCGTGTACTACTCCCACCCCCACACCAGGGCCGAGCCTCTCACAGCTCCACAACACTCGTGTACTACTCCCACCCCCACACCAGAGCCCAGCCTCACACAGCTCCACAACACTCGTGTACTACTCCCACCCCCACACCAGAACCCAGCCTCACACAGCTCCACAACACTTTTGTACTACTCCCACCCCCACACCAGAACCCAGCCTCACACAGCTCCACAACACTCGTGTACTACTCCCACCCCCACACCAGGGCCGAGCCTCTCACAGCTCCACAACACTCGTGTGCTACTCCCACCCCACATCAGGGCCGAGCCCCTCTCAGCTCCACAACACTCGTGTGCTACTCCCACCCCACATTAGGACCGAGCCTCTCACAGCTCCACAACACTCGTGTGCTACTCCCACCCCACATCAGGGCATAGCCTCTCACAGCTCCACAACACTCGTGTGCTACTCCCACCCCACATCAGGGCCGAGCCTCTCTCAGCTCCACAACACTCGTGTACTACTCCCACCCCACATCAGGGCCGAGCCTCTCACAGCTCCACAACACTCGTGTGCTACTCCCACCCCACATCAGGGCCGAGCCTCTCTCAGCTCCACAACACTCGTGTACTACTCCCACCCCCACACCAGAGCCCAGCCTCACACAGCTCCACAACACTCGTGTGCTACTCCCACCCCACATCAGGGTCGAGCCTCTCTCAGCTCCACAACACTCGTGTACTACTCCCACCCCCACACCAGAGCCCAGCCTCTCTCAGCTCCACAACACTCGTGTGCTACTCCCACCCCACATCAGGGCCGAGCCCCTCTCAGCTCCACAACACTCGTGTACTACTCCCACCCCACATCAGGGCCGAGCCTCTCACAGCTCCACAACACTCGTGTGCTACTCCCACCCCACATCAGGGCCGAGCCTCTCTCAGCTCCACAACACTCGTGTACTACTCCACCCCACACAGAGCCCAGCCTCACACAGCTCCACAACACTCGTGCGCTACTCCCACCCCACATCAGGGCCGAGCCCCTCTCAGCTCCACAACACTCGTGTACTACTCCCACCCCCACACCAGAGCCCAGCCTCACACAGCTCCACAACACTCGTGTGCTACTCCCACCCCACATCAGGGCCGAGCCTCTCACAGCTCCACAACACTCGTGTACTACTCCCACCCCCACACCAGAGCCCAGCCTCTCACAGCTCCACAACACTCGTGTGCTACTCCCACCCCACATCAGGGCCGAGCCTCTCTCAGCTCCACAACACTCGTGTACTACTCCCACCCCCACACCAGAGCCCAGCCTCACACAGTTCTACAACACTCGTGTGCTACTCCCACCCCACATCAGGGCCCAGCCTCACACGATGGCTATAATAAGTTGATTTAGGTACAGGTACACACAAGTACAATTATCATACATAGAACGTATAAATTACCCACCAGTATAATCCTAAGATAACAGACAGTGATTTATTATCTACTTCCCGTCCTCAACATCCACCCTCCGTATCTATCAAGTATGCTGTTGGGTGGAGCCACCTGAGGAACAGATGACAGTCAAATGGAGGACTTCTTGCTGCTACCTGGTGAAAACACCCACCTCATCTCTAGCACACCGTCTGCCCCATCATCTGATATTTTCTGCTTCCATGCTTTTAACTTTCCTCCCAAGAGTTCCCTCTTCCCCCAGCTTCACCGCCCCTCCACTACTACTGTCTTCTCGCCACTATCTTAACACCGCCCCTCCACTACTACTGTCTTCTCGCCACTATCTTAATATTCCACGGTAAGCCGGAAAGCATGGTAGACTAGTCCATATCCTAAGTAAAATTTGTTTTCATCATAACCATGCCTTTAAAATTCAAATTGGGATGCATGAATTTGACATCAAATTCTGCCAACAGTTCTTGACAATTTTGACCACGCTTGACTATGAGGCTGCTGACAGCATGCCAGGGTAGTGTGTACTCTGCACCAGGATCGAAATCAGACACTAAATTCAACATTAAGGAAAATCTGAAGGATAAAAAGCCATTCACAAACTTAAAAATGTTATATATAAAATGTTTCAATACAGGAATCATGCCACAGTTGTAAAAACTACTGATATGATCCACTCTACAAATATTCCAATAAATCAGTAGCAAAAAAAGTAAAACAGAAGCACTGGCATAACGATAAAAATACTTGAGTGTTGAGAAGACTATCTTATTATTATCTGCTAGGCTGGCAATAATACAGTTTGCACGAGAAGGACACCCCTCGAAGACACAGCTAACCTAGCCTCCAAGCTGTCTTGAAATTCTTCTAATTGCCCACACGAAGGTACGTACATGATGTTCAACAAAGACAAATTTCAGCTACACCGCTTGGGAATTTTTTTAGAGAAATTAAAATTTTAATAATACAACATCAAACCAATCAGAGCGAAAGAAGAATGTTATGTACTCTGAGGTAACCTTAATTTACTACCTTATGTTCAAGGCACACTGCAAGGTAAGTGATAGGTTGAATAACAATCTTCAAACAAGAAATGCTAAGCCAAGAATGTTACTAAGGCATTTGTACTTTCTAGACTATAGTATTACTGTACACTAACAACTCTTTTTAACTCTGATAAAATTGCAAATATAGAAAATGAAGAGAAAACTTTGTAATTATCATTTATATATATGGAAAGTGCTGAGGAGGAAAAGAGAATGGCTTCACAGACCCCACAAAGAAACAACTTAATAATCATAGGCGCCATTTTTTCAACCAGCTCGCTTTCTCATTACTAGGGGAATTACCAATAGTAAGTTTTATAGGTTCCTGATCATTCTAGTTGTGGTGTCCGATAGACTGCTTGCATCGAGAACCACTAGCCTGATTGACTAGGCCATCAACCAGGAGGTTAGATGGGAGACCAGGTGGCGGGGGTACATATCTGGAATCATTAACAGGATATAGTGTAAACTACATTAAATGAACTAGGTAGAAAGAAACATGGGGGTCCAGGGTTCAGGCAGACCTGTACAAGCCGAAGTGATCACAGAAGTTGCTGCTGGAGTTCAAGACGAGCAAATGAAAACAAAGGATTTCGCACATGCATAGTACATATGTATAAAGGCTTGCTACATATATGTTGGTAAAAAGCTGCCTCCGCGTGAATTAAAAACAGTGGTTACAAAACAAGTTTTCATTATTACAAAGTTTACGTCTGTATAAAGCTTTACAAACTTATTACTTGATAAAGCGCAATACAACAAAACACTGTGCCAATAAAGTTTGTTGTGCAACCTGTCCTCAATGTTGTGGACAATACGCCGCTTGGATGAAGGCTGGTTACCTACTGTGTGAAATGTATGACGAAACTCACAAGCTGGCCCAAATATCATGCCTCACCTGGCAGGTCAGTCACCAGTGTGAGCCTGGATCAAATATCATGCCTCACCTGGCAGGTCAGTCACCAGTGTGAGCCTGGACCAAGTATCATGCCTCATCTGGCAGGCCAGTCACCAGTGTGAGCCTGGATCAAATATCATGCCTCACCTGGCAGGTCAGTCACCAGTGTGAGCCTGGATCAAATATCATGCCTCACCTGGCAGGTCAGTCACCAGTGTGAGCCTGGATCAAATATCATGCCTCACCTGGCAGGTCAGTCACCAGTGTGAGCCTGGATCAAATATCATGCCTCACATGGCAGGTCAGTCACCAGTATTGGGCTGGACCAAGTATCATGCCTCATCTGGCAGGTCAGTCACCAGTGTGGGGGCTGGACCAAGTAAAATGACTCACCTGGCAGGTCAGTCACCAGTGTGAACCTGGATCAAATATCATGCCACACATGGCAGGCCAGTCACCAGTGTGAGGCTGGGCCAAGTATCATGCCACACATGGCAGGCCAGTCACCAGTGTGAGGTTGGACCAAGTATCATGCCGGTTTAGAAAGACACGTAAGCAAACACTGTAACATATTTATTAGAAAACGTTTCGGTCCTGGGACCTTGATCACTTCTAACATACAGAGGTAGAAAGACATTATATATATAGGCGGAGAGTGAGGTGTGACGCACGTGACCTGAGGAATGTCATAAGAACATAAGAATGGAGGAACACTGTAGAAGGCCTACTGGCCCATGCGAGGCAGGTCCCATTCAAAACAACCTCTACCTATTATGAGGACGGGTAGACGATGAAATCATGTGACTCCCGTGTTGTTGGGTTGGTGCTGCTTAAGTATCATGTATGCCAATGTTTTTGAAATTTTGTAGTTTCCAGTGTTGCGCTCTATAGTGTCGGTGACGGCGATCAGTGAGGCTTCCAGGCACCGACACTATGGAGCGCAACACTGGAAACTACAAAATTTCAAAAACATTGGCATACATGATACTTAAGCAGCACCAACCCAACAACACGGGAGTCACATGATTTCATCGTCTACCCGTCCTCATCATAGGTAGAGGTTGTTTTGATAGGGACCTGCCTCGCATGGGCCAGTAGGCCTTCTACAGTGTTCCTCCATTCTTATGTTCTTATGACATTCCTCAGGTCACGTGCGTCACACATCACTCTCCGCCTATATATATAATGTCTTTCTACCTCTGTATGTTAGAAGTGATCAAGGTCCCAGGACCGAAACGTTTTCTAATAAATATGTTATAGTGTTTGCTTATGTGTCTTTCTAAACCAACTTGTCGGTAATTACCAAGGTTTATACCAAGTATCATGCCACACATGGCAAGCCAGTCACCAGTGTGAGGCTGGGTCAAGTATCATGCCACACATGGCAGGTCAGTCACCAGTGTGAGGTTGGACCAAGTAACATGCCGCACATGGCAGGTCACCAGTGTGAGGCTGGGCCAAGTATCATGCCACACATGGCAGGTCAGTCACCAGTGTAAGGTTGGACCAAGTATCATGCCTCACCTGGCAGGTCAGTCACCAGTATGGGGCGACTGATCACATAAATCGTGCTCCACACATGACAGCCTCCAAGGAATTCGAACTATCCTCCCATTCCTTGTATTTAACCTGATCACTTCCCATTCCTCAGGCACTGTATGACCCCCATACAGGTTTAGTGCTTCCCAACAACACTAATTCACAATTGCGAGTTCTGCAACATTCGCAATGTTTTTAGTGTCGCTAATATAGTTTGGAGGAGCCGGTAATAAATCTTGCGTAATATTACTATACTCAATGAGAAGAACTTAACCAGTATGTGTCATACAGCGGCTGGTGAATGAGAGGCAACTTCACAGTGTAGCCAGAATACAAGTTACTTACTGTTATATGCTTTCAAATGACCTCTTTATAAAGCCTCTGACAGCGCCAAGTATTGACATAAACAAAGGCAATTTAACATATGGTGGCTTCTCTAACAATGAACCGCACATCTGCACAGGTTTCTCTAACATATTACGATTCAATTGCTTTATATTTTTTTAAATACACTGGCGCGAACCCCCCATCCTTAATCGTATAAAAATCTTGCAAATGTAATAAATGAAAATGGGATACGATAAGTAGGGAAAAATAAGACAAGAGGGAGAAAGGGACCTGAGTGGGGATTTTTTACAAAATTAGATACATCAATAAAATAAAGCAACCCTGTTTTATATAACCTACACAGTGGAAACAATATAAGAGGCGGGGAAGCGGGGGTAGGAAGAGAGAGAATTAGTAGGGTGCGTGCATGAGGCAAGCAACGTGGCATAACAGCTGATGAACCACGTCACTATCCCTCCCAACCTCCCAGTCTTCCTCCCCTCACAATATTTTTCCTAGATGCGAGAGAAGGCAACAATAGTGACCACAACCCCAGGACGGAATACACTCACTGCCTTGACAAAAACACGTGAGAAGCCACCTAAACTAAATAACTCACAGAATGCCCTCGCAAATACTTGTATGTTTGTGACTCGTTAGGTAAGACACATATGCAACAGTTAGACAACTTTATTCCGAAACGTTTCGCCTACACAGTAGGCTTCTTCAGTCGAATACAGAAAGTAGGCAGGAACAGTAGAGATGTGAAGACGATGTAATCAGTCCATCACCCTTGAAGTCGTAGAATTTGAGGTTGTCAGTCCCTCGGCCTGGAGAAGTTCAGTTCCATAGTCAGGAACTATCTGAAGATCAAGCGACAGTGCGGAGACTTAAATACTGTCGGAAGGAGAGGTGCAGAGTAGTAGTAGTGAGAATGTAGCCACTGAGAGGTCATGTCCCTCTCAGATCCAACACTTCTCACTTGAAAAGCTTGTCCAGGCCGAGGGACTGACAACCTCAAATTCTACGACTTCAAGGGTGATGGACTGATTACATCGTCTTCACATCTCTACTGTTCCTGCCTACTTTCTGTATTCGACTGAAGAAGCCTACTGTGTAGGCGAAACGTTTCGGAATAAAGTTGTCTAACTGTTGCATATGTGTCTTACCTAACAACCTGTCGGTATTGTATACCATTTTGATGTTCATGTTTGTGACTCGCTGAGTAAATATTTTCAAATAATTTCCCCTCGTCCTGATCCCATTCCTTTTATCCATTATATGTATCCTGACTGTCAATACTTCCGAGTATCTTACATTGTAAGCATGTACCCTCATCATGTCTTGTCTCAGGTTGAGTGTTTCGTATATTCAAGCCTGTCTTCATAACTAAAATCCATTATCTTAAGAATTAGCCCGATGATAAAGGCGAACCTCAATACATGAGTTCTAAACTGAAGCATATGACAAACTTCATCACCCATACATGATGTAAATTAAATTACGAACGAGCAAATCCTTGACGAAAATCCCGAAAGTTATTCATAAAATAAAATTTATATATTTTGGCTTAAATAGCAACGCTCCTCTTGCTGAATAAGGCAAGCGAAAATTTGTGTATGCAATAATTTCGCAAAAATCATTCTGAACCTAACGAAAAAAATATATTTTATTGTGCATGTTTATTATTAAATTACTGTCCACGTATCTAAAATATATTTAGTTCTATTAGTTGAATTAAACTGCGATTGTTATAGTAAGGATAGTAAGTTTATTAAGGTTATTTTGGTATAAAATTCTTAATTTTTATATTAATATAAATGAAAAAAATATGTCTTTAAACGTATAAGAGAAAATTTTTAGAAAGAACTTAATTTTAAATGAGTTTTTGCTAACTGACCATTTTTCCTATTCGGCCGA
>NC_069409.1:75427543-75437543 GCF_026875155.1 Cherax quadricarinatus
CTGGACCAGTGTCCGCTGTCCAGGTCTTTTTGAAGTCCTACCTGATCCTCATCTGATTTAATTCTCCTTATTAACTTCACATCATCTGCGAACAGGGACACTTCTGAGTCTAACCCTTCCATCATGTCATTCACATATACCAGAAATAGCACTGGTCCAAGGACCGACCCCTGTGGGACCCCACTCGTCACAGGTGCCCACTGTGATACCTCATCACGTACCATGACTCGTTGTTGCCTCCCTGTTAGGTATTCTCTGATCCATTGCAGTGCCCTTCCTGCTATACGCGCCTTGTCCTCTAGCTTCTGCACCAATCTCCTGTGAGGAACTGTGTCGAAGGCCTTCTTGCAGTCCAAGAAGATGCAATCAACCCACCCCTCTCTCTCTTGTCTTACTTCTGTTACTTTATCATAAAGCTCCAGTAGGTTTCTGACACAGGATTTGCCTTCCATAAATCCGTGTGTGTGTGTGTGTGTGTGTGTGTGTGTGTACTCACCTAGTTGTTGTACTCACCTAGTTGAGGTTGCGGGGGTCAAGTCCGAGCTCCTGGCCCCGCCTCTTCACTGACCGCTACTAGGTCACTCTCCCTGAGCCGTGAGCTTTATCATACCTCTGCTTAAAGCTATGTATGGATCCTGCCTCCACTACATCGCTTCCCAAACTATTCCACTTACTGACTACTCTGTGGCTGAAGAAATACTTCCTAATATCCCTGTGATTCATCTGTGTCTTCAACTTCCAACTGTGTCCCCTTGTTTACTGTGTCCAATCTCTGGAACATCCTGTCTTTGTCCACCTTGTCAATTCCTCTCGTATTTTGTATGTCGTTATCATGTCCCCCCTATCTCTCCTGTCCTCAGTGTGTCATGTTGATTTCCCTTAACCTCTCCTCGTAGGACATACCTCTTAGCTCTGGGACTAGTCTTGTTACAAACCTTTGCACTTTCTCTAGTTTCTTTACGTGCTTGGCTAGGTTTGGGTTCCAAACTGGTGTCGCATACTCCAATATGGGCCTAACGTACAGGGTGTACAGGGTCCTGAACGATTCCTTATTAAGATGTCGGAATGCTGTTCTGAGGTTTGCTAGGCGCCCATATGCTGTAGCAGTTGCGGGGTCGATTCACAGCTCCTGGCCCCGCCTCTTTGCCTAACCGCTACCCGGTCACTCTTCCCGATCCGTGAGCTTTATCATACCTCTTCTTAAGCTATTTTATGGCCCCCTGCCCCCAAACAAACATCTTCCCAGGCTATTCCACTTCTGAAAACCTCTGGGGACTGATAAAATACTTCCAAAACATCCCTGTGGTTCATCAAAGTTTCAGCTTCCAACTGCCCCCTCGTTGCGTGCCCCATTCTGAAACATCTGTCTCTGCCCAAACCTTTTTCTGAAACCTCCATTTATTTTTGTCGTTATATATCCCCCCTAACCTCCGTCTTCCCATGGGTCAGGTCGTTTTCCCCTTAACCCCCTTCGAAAGGTTTACACCCATACCCTCCGGGATAGTTTTGGGTTGAAAACCTTTTGCCTTTCTTATTTTTCCTTCATCCCTTGGGGCCCTAGGGGGGAGGGTTCCAAACTGGTTCCAAAGGTTTACTAACCTAATTGTGTTTTTAAAAAGGGGTGGGTTACTAAAGCTCCGGGCCCCCCCTTTCACTGATCGCTACTAGGTCCTCTCTCTCTCTGCTTCCTGAGTTTGTTCCCTGTCTTAAAGTTTGTATAGTTCCTGCCTCCTTTTCATCATTTGGGAGGTTTTAAAAATTTTCCTGGGGACTCTTGCGGGAAAGGGAAGAACTTCCTAACACCCCTTGTGACTCGTCTGAGCCCTTAGTTTCCCAAATGGGGCCCCCTTTTTTCTGTGCCCCCATCTCTGGAACACCCGTTCTGTCCCCCTTATCTTTCCCATATTTTGTATGTCGTTATCATTTTCCCCGGGCCCCTCCTGTCCTCCGTGTCGTCGTCTGATTTCCCTAAACCCCTTTTTTCATCGTAGGGGCATTCCCCTGGCTGCGGAACTAGCCCTTTTTTGCAAACCTTTGTACTTTCTCAACTTATGCCCTGGGTTTTTTCCCGGTTTTGGGGGGTTTTAAATGGGTCTGCATTTCTTTAGTATGAGCCCGACGTCCCCCAGTGTACAGTGTTTTTGAATGATTTTTTCCCAACCCCCCCCCCCAAAAAAAAAGGTTTTCGGAAGCTTTTCAGGGTTTTCCAGGCGCCCATATGCTGCAGCAGTTATTGGTTTTATGTTTTACTTCTAGAATTTTGTGGTTGGGTGTGTGTTGTTTTGTGTGTGTGTGTGTGTTTTGTGTGTGTGTGGTGTTTTGTGGGTGTGGTGGTGTGGGGGTGTGTGAGTGTGTGTGTGTGGGTGTGTGTGGTTTTGGGGGTGTGTGTTTTGTGTGGTGGGGTGGTGTTTTGTGTGGGGTGTGTGTGGGTGTTTGTGTGTGTGTGTGTGTGTGGTGTGTTTTTCTCACCTATTTGTGGGGGGAAAGGGGTTTGGGGTCCCAGCCTGGCCCCGCCTCTTCACCCCGGGGTGTGTGGGTGGGGTGTGTGTGTGTGTGTGTGTGTGTGTGTGTTATCCCTCGTTCCCTTAAATTTTGTTTCATGGGGAAAAGGGGGGAGACGGGTTAGGAAAAGGGGGAAAAGGGGTGAGACTGAAGGGCAGGATTGGGAATTTAAAAATGAAAAAAAAGGGAGGTAAAAAAATGAACGCAGGAATTTTGTTGTTGTTAGTTGTAACGTAGTAGTAGGAGTTGTAGTAGTAGGGAGTAGTAAAAGTAGTTTTTTGTAGTTGTTTGTTTTTTTAAATGTTGTAGTAGTTTTTGTAGTTGTTAGTAGTGGGGGTGGTGGTTGGGGAGTGGTTGGGAGAGTGGTGGTGGCTGTTGGGTAGGGGAAACGGTTTTTGGTAGTAGGTTTAAATTTTTGGTTTTGGTTTTTTTGCGTATTTGGGTTTGGGGTATTTGGTTGGGAGCAGCCAATTTTGGGGAGGTTTTTGTAGTATTTTGGAGTAGTTGGAGTTGTAGTAGTTGGGGGGGTGGGTTTTAGGTAGGTTTGGGCTAAAGGGGGGGGGGTGGGGAAACTGAAGTGATGGGGGGGGGGGGGGGGGGGGGGGGGTGGGGGGGGGGGGGGTGGGGGGGGGTGGGGGGGGTGGGGGGGGGGGGGGTGGGGGGGGTGGGGGGGGGGGGGGGGCGGGGGGGTTTTTTGGGGCTAGGGGGGGGGGGGGCCCCATAAGGGGGGGAAGGGGGGGGAGGGGAAAGGGAAGAGGGGGAGGGGGGAGAAAGGGGAAAAGGGGGGGGGGGGGGGGCCCCGGGGGGAGGGGGAAAAAACAAAGGGGGGGGGGGGGGAGGCCCCAAGCCTCCCCCGGCCCAGGCGGGGGGGGGAAAAAAAAACCGGAAGGCCCCCCCCCCCCGGGCCCCCCGGGGGGGCCCCCCCCCCAACCCCCCCCCCAAACCCCCCCCCCCCCTAAAAACCCCCCCCCAAAGGGGCCCCCCCCCCCCCCTTTTTTTCCCCCCCCCAAAAAACCCCCCCCCCCCCCCCCCCCCTATCCCCCCCCCCCCGGGGGGGGAAAAAGGGGGGGGGAAAATTTTTCCCCCCCCCCCCCCCCCCCCCCCCCCCCAAAACCCCCCCCCCTTTTTTCCCCCAAAAAAACCCCCCCCCCCTTCCCCCCCCCCCCACCCCCCAGGGGGTTTTTCCCCCCCTTTTTTTCCCCCCCCCCAAAAAAACCCCCCCCCCCCCCCAAAAAAAATTTTCCCCCCCCCCCAAAGGGAAGGAAGGAGGGCGGGGGGGGGGGGCGGAAGGGGGGGAGGGGAAGGGGGGGGGGAAGGAGGAAAAGGAAGGGGGAAGGAAGGAAGGGGGAGGGGGGGAGGCCGGGGGGGCGGGGGGGGGGACGGCGGGGGGGGGGCGGGGGGGGGGGGGGGCCGGGGGGAAGGAAGGGGGAAAGGGGCAAAAAAGGAGGGGGGCCCGGACGGAAATGGGGGGAAAGAAGGACGGGGGGAAGGGGGAAAAGGGGGGGGGAGGAGGGGGGGGGGGAAGGAGGAGGAAAAAGGGGGGCGGAGGAAAGGGGGAAGGAGGGAGGGGGGGGAGGCGGGGGGGAGGGGGAGGACGGGGGGAAGGGAGGCAGGGGAAGGAGGAGGAGGGGAGGGGCCGGGGGCGGCGGCGGGGGAAGAGGCGGGGAGAAGGCCGGGGTGGGGGCGGCGGCGGGGAGGGGGGAGGCGGCAGGGAGGCGGAGGGCCGGCCTGGGCCGGGGCACGTGACGGGAGGCACGGCCGGAAGGAGGAGGCACGGCCGGTAGGAGGAGGCGGGACGGCCGGCCGGCCGTCCTCAGGCGTCCTCGTTGGGCCGTCTGCCTTCCTTCCTTCCTTCTCTTCTCCCTTTCTTCCCTTCCTTCCTCGTTTCCTTCCTCCCTTCCTTCCTTCCTTCCTTCCTCCTTCCTTCTTTCCTTCCTTCCTTCCTTTCCTTCTTCTTCCTTCCTTCTTCCTTTCCTTCCCTTCCTTCCTTCCTTCCTTCCTTCCTTTTCTTCCTTCCTTCCTTCCTTCCTTCCTTCTTCCTCTTCCTTCTTCTTCTTCCTTCCTTTCCTTCTTTCCTTTCCTTCTTTCCTTCCTTCCTTCCTTCCTTCCTTTCCTTCCTTCCTTCCTTCTTTCCTTCTTCCTTCCTTCCTTCCTTCCTTCCTTTCTTTCCTTCTTTCTTTCCTTCTTCCTCCTTTTTCCTTTCTTCCTTCCTTCCTTCCTTCTTTCCTTCCTTCCTACTTCCTTCCTTCCTTCCTTCCTTCTTTCTTCCTTCCTTCTTCCTTCCTTCCTTCCTTCTTCCTTCCTTCCTCCTTTCTTCCTTCCTTCTTCCTTCCTTCCTCTTCCTTCCTTCCTTCCTTCTCCTTCTTCTTCATTCCTTCTTCTTTCTTCCTTCCTTCCTTCCTTCCTTCCTTCCTTCCTTTCCTTCTTTCCCTTTCCCTTTTTTCCTTCCTTCCTTTCTTCCTTCCTCATCTCCCCCTTTCTTTTGTTTTCGTCTTTATTTGCATTTTTCTTTTTTTTTTCATTCTCTTTAAGGTTCCTTTTTTCTTTCCCTTTGTTCGTTTCCTTCCCTTTCCTTTTTTTTCGTTTTCCCCTTTGTTCTTCTTCTCTTTGCTATTCTTCTTTTTGTTATTCTGTGCCTGGTTCTGTTTTTCTTTCCCTTCTTCATTTTCTTTCCCTTAACCTTGTTAGTTTTCCCCTTTGTTCTTCTTCTTTTTTTATTTGCTACTTTTTCTTGTTTTCTTTCTGCCCCTTGTCCTTTTATCTCTCCCTTTCTTCGTTTTGCCTTTTCCCTTTTTTTCCTCGTTTTCTTCTTTCTTCTCCCCTGATTTACACATGTAATACAGGTATAACTAATACAGGTGTACCTAATACAGGTATACTTGAATGCAGATATACCTGCATACAGTATACTCAGTACTCAGTATTACACAAACTCGAATTGAGGAAGCTTAAATATTTCTCATCTCTAGAAATGACAAGTAATGATAATCATTGTGTCATACACAGGCAGCCTATACTCTCACCAGAATCATACACAGGCAGCCTATACTCTCACCAGAATCATACACAGGCAGCCTATACTCTCACCTGAATCATACACAGGCAGCCTATACTCTCACCTGAATCATACACAGGCAGCCTATACTCTCACCTGAATCATACACAGGCAGCCTATACTCTCACCTGAATCATACACAGGCAGCCTATACTCTCACCTGAATCATACACAGGCAGCCTATACTCTCATCTGAATCATGCACAGGCAGCCTACACTTTCACCAGAATCTATACAGGCACCTACACTTTCACCAGAATCATATACAGGCAGCCTATCACTTTCACAGAATCATATACAGGCAGCCTACACTTTCACCAGAATCAAATACAGGCAGCATGCACTTTCAACAAGATCATACACAGGCAGCTACACTCTTAACAAGATCATACACAGGCAGCATACACTTTAACAAGATCATACACGAGGCAGCATACACTCTCAACAGATCATACACAGGCAGCATACATCTCAACAGATCATACACAGGCAGCATACCTCTCAACACGATCATACACGGCAGCATACACTTCAACACGATCAACACAGGCAGCATACACTCTCAACACGATCATACACAGGCAGCATACACTCTCAACACGATCATACACAGGCAGCATACACTCTCAACAAGATCATACACAGGCAGCATACACTCAACAGATCATAAACAGGCAGCATACACTCTCAACACGATATACACAGGCAGCATACACTCTCAACAAGATCATACACAGGCAGCATACACTCTCAACAAGATCATACACAGGCAGCATACACTCTCAACAAGATCATACAAGCACATCTCAACAAGATCATACACAGGCAGCATACACTCTCAACAAGATCATAACACAGGCAGCATACACTCTCAAAAAGATCATACACAGGCAGCATACTCCAACAAGATCATACACAGGCAGCATACCTCTCAACACGTCACACACAGGCAGCATACACTCTCAACACGATCACACACAGGCAGCATACACTCTCAACAAGGTCACACACAGGCAGCATACACTCTCAACAAGGTCACACACAGGCAGCATACACTCTCAACAAGGTCACACACAGGCAGCATACATCTCAACAAGGTCACACACAGGCAGCATACACTCTCAACAAGGTCACACACAGGCAGCATACACTCTCAACAAGGTCACACACAGGCAGCATACACTCTCAACAAGGTCACACACAGGCAGCATACACTCTCAACAAGGTCACACACAGGCAGCATACACTCCACAAACAAGGTTCCCACACAAAAGGCAGCATACACTCTCAACAAGGTCACACACAGGCAGCATACACTCTCAACAAGGTCACACACAGGCAGCATACACTCTCAACAAGGTCACACACAGGCAGCATACATTCTCAACAAGGTCACACACAGGCAGCATACACTCTCAACAAGGTCACACACACGGCAGCATACACTCTCAACAAGGTCACACACAGGCAGCATACACTCTCAACAAGGTCACACACAGGCAGCATACACTCTCAACAAGGTCACACACAGGCAGCATACACTCTCAACAAGGTCACACACAGGCAGCATACACTCTCAAACAAGATCACACACAGGCAGCATACACTCTCAACAAGGTCACACACAGGCAGCATACATCTCAACAAGGTCACACACAGGCAGCATACACTCTCAACAAGGTCACACACAGGCAGCATACACTCTCAACAAGGTCACACACAGGCAGCATACACTCTCAACAAGGTCACACACAGGCAGCATACACTCTCAACAAGGTCACACACAGGCAGCATACACTCTCAACAAGGTCACACACAGGCAGCATACACTCTCAACAAGGTCACACACAGGCAGCATACACTCTCAACAAGGTCACACATAGGCAGCATACACTCTCAACAAGATCACCCACAGGCAGCATACACTCTCAACAAGGTCACACACAGGCAGCATACACTCTCAACAAGATCACCCACAGGCAGCATACACTCTCAACAAGGTCACACACAGGCAGCATACACTCTCAACAAGTCACCCACAGGCAGCATACACTCTCAACAAGGTCACACACAGGCAGCATACACTCTCAACAAGGTCACACACAGGCAGCATACACTCTCAACAAGGTCACACACAGGCAGCATACACTCTCAACAAGGTCACACACAGGCAGCATACACTCTCAACAAGATCACACACAGGCAGCATACACTCTCAACAAGATCACACACAGGCAGCATACACTCTCAACAAGGTCACACACAGGCAGCATACACTCTCAACAAGGTCACACACAGGCAGCATACACTCTGAACAAGGTCACACACAGGCAGCATACACTCTCAACAAGGTCACACACAGGCAGCATACACTCTCAACAAGGTCACACACAGGCAGCATACACTCTCAACAAGATCACACACAGGCAGCATACACTCTCAACAAGATCACACACAGGCAGCATACACTCTCAACAAGGTCACACACAGGCAGCATACACTCTCAACAAGTCACACACAGGCAGCATACACTCTCAACAAGGTCACACACAGGCAGCATACACTCTCAACAAGATCAACACAGGCAGCATACACTCTCAACAAGGTCACACACAGGCAGCATACACTCTCAACAAGGATCACACACAGGCAGCATACACTCTCAACAAGATCACCCACAGGCAGCATACACTCTCAACAAGGTCACACACAGGCAGCATACACTCTCAACAAGGTCACACACAGGCAGCATACACTCTCAACAAGGTCACACACAGGCAGCATACACTCTCAACAAGATCATACACAGGCAGCATACACTCTCAACAAGGTCACACACAGGCAGCATACACTCTCAACAAGGTCACACACAGGCAGCATACACTCTCAACAAGATCATACACAGGCAGCATACACTCTCAACAAGGTCACCACAGGCAGCATACACTCTCAACAAGATCATACACAGGCAGCATACACTCTCAACAAGGTCACACACAGGCAGCATACACTCTCAACAAGGTCACACACAGGCAGCATACACTCTCAACAAGGTCACACCAAGGCAGCATACACTCTCAACAAGGTCACACACAGGCAGCATACACTCTCAACAAGGTCACACACAGGCAGCATACACTCTCAACAAGATCACACACAGGCAGCATACACTCTCAACAAGGTCACACACAGGCAGCATACACTCTCAACAAGATCACACACAGGCAGCATACACTCTCAACAAGGATCACACACAGGCAGCATACACTCTCAACAAGATCATACACAGGCAGCATACACTCTCAACAAGGTCACACACAGGCAGCATACACTCTCAACAAGATCATACACAGGCAGCATACACTCTCAACAAGATCATACACAGGCAGCATACACTCTCAACAAGGTCACACACAGGCAGCATACACTCTCAACAAGTCACACACAGGCAGCATACACTCTCAACAAGGTCACACACAGGCAGCATACACTCTCAACAAGATCATACACAGGCAGCATACACTCTCAACAAGATCATACACAGGCAGCATACACTCTCAACAAGGTCACACACAGGCAGCATACACTCTCAACAAGATCACCACAGGCAGCATACACTCTCAACAAGGTCACACACAGGCAGCATACACTCTCAACAAGGTCATACACAGGCAGCATACACTCTCAACAAGTCACCCACAGGCAGCATACACTCTCAACAAGTCACACACAGGCAGCATACACTCTCAACAAGGTCACACACAGGCAGCATACACTCTCAACAAGGTCACACACAGGCAGCATACACTCTCAACAAGGTCACCACAGGCAGCATACACTCTCAACAAGGTCACACACAGGCAGCATACACTCTCAACAAGGTCACACACAGGCAGCATACACTCTCAACAAGGTCACACACAGGCAGCATACACTCTCAACAAGGTCACACACAGGCAGCATACACTCTCAACAAGGTCACACACAGGCAGCATACACTCTCAACAAGATCACCCACCAGCTTTCAAGAAAATATCTAAGACGCAGGCTGCACAATCTTCAAAAGTATGTATGATATACTGTGAGAGATACAGTGTAGTAGTAATAGTAGTAGTACTAGAGAGAGAGAGAGAGAGGGGACTAGTGATGGTGTTGGGGCGAGGCGGTGCGTTGATGACCGTCACCTGATCATTCTGACGTTCCCATCAATGTCCTGTCAACACGATCCCCACCCATACCTCGCCCGTGCATCTCTCTCTCTCTCTCCCTCTCACTCTCTCTCCCTCCACTCTCTCCTCCCTAGAGCTACCACCCCCTCCCTGACCTATGCCGCCCCCCCTAACACACCTAACACCTTCATTATCACTTCCTCTTTATTGATAACACTACAAGGGCGAAGTGGACTAATTGGGTTGTGTGAGTATGATCCAGTTGTAATAATGC
>NC_069409.1:75442543-75475955 GCF_026875155.1 Cherax quadricarinatus
AAGTCCCTCACCGGCATCAAAGAACGTCCATTGAAGAGACACAATGGAAGAGTTACTCCTTTAACCATTTTCTGTTACTTTTGCTCTACAATTTTGCTAGTTTTATGGGTAACTTTAGTTTGACTCAAGAAATCGTAATAACACGATTGCATAGAAATCACAGAATGTGTGGTACTTGAACCCATGGTAGCTGAGTCCTTAACCACTTGACCAGCTGGCTTTAAGCTTCATCCAGCTATGTATATTTCTATGTAAAATAAAGAGGTTAGTAAGTAAATTTATTCAGGTACAGGTACACTTAAATACAGTTACATAAATTATTATACATAGCAACATATGTGTAGATTACATAGGATAATCCAAAAAAGTCAGACAATGTGACTTATTTCCATTGGGCCCCACTCTGATTACAGTGGGGACCATGCCCCCACTTTGGTCACAAGAATTTTTATGAGGATAGTGAGAGTGCAATTTTTTTACATGATTTCCTAAATGCAGAACATATAAATGAATAATATGATAATTGTGTATTAAAATGTGATGCTATTTGGACCCTTCGAGAATTTTCGAGTAAAGGGTGGTGTAGAAGAGCTGTGGAGGGACGCTGGGAAGAGACGCCATTTGAAATATGTGAACACTGGTTGTCGTGGGAATTTCTGCTAATGATCCAGCGTCTTCCCGGCCAAATTTGGGGGTTTCGACCTGAATTTGTAATAGGAACCCGTGTTAATGTCCCCTGCTTAAGAATTGAGACAGGAAATTTATGGGACCTCAAGAATTACGTGTAGATGGTGGAAGATGAGGAATATGCCATCACTCACAGGGAAGTATACCATTAGTCCTTGCATTTAGATCTCTAGCTGGCCAGTGTAGGGTCTAGGTGTTAGGCAGGTGTTGTGGTGTGATCCATCTGCAGCAATTAAATGGAGGATAGGAATAAGACAGGTAAACATGCACCAACAGGGAATACAGTCACAGAAACCCAAGGCAAACGGAAACCAAGCCTGTGCACATACTATGCACTTGGTATCTGCAAGGCATGGGAAATCTGGAAAAACAGATGGGACGTGCAACTATGACCACCCTAGAAAATGCCGTGCCCATATGACAACAGGAAAATGCAAACTCCCTTCCTGTAAGCTTTTTCACCCTGATATGTGTACCTCTTCAGTACAGGAAAGACTGCTATAACTTAAATTGCCAGGCACACCATCTAAAGGGGACAAAAAGATACAAAACATCCAGGCCATGGGAAAACCTGGGTAGCCACATCCACTCAAGAGGGAGAGGTTTTTTAGTGTCAGGAAGGAAAAAAAAACTGGCAGGAAATGGCAGAAATCGTACACCAAATCCAGTCATTCCTGGAGTGGAACCACAGCCGATGGCCTCCACTCCAAACCAACAGATACAGATACTAATGCCGGAAAAAAATCCTCCCCCAGTACCAACAATACCACCAGTCCGATGACATTCTTCTTTGCAAATATACAGGGTCTAAAGCCAGCAACAAACAACAAAATACCTTTCATCTGTGGACTGCTTGCAGGGGGCAAAGGAATGTTCGCGGCTTTCACTGAGACCCACATAAAGGATCACTTGGACAACGAAATATGGATCCCAGGTTACAACCTATACAGATGCGACAGAGTGAACAGGCAAAAAAAAAGGGGGGGGGGGGGGTTGGCCTGTACATTGCAGAGTCACTTGTTTGTACAGAACTGCTAAATGCCTCAAATGATGTAGTGGAAGTTTTAGCAGTAAAGATCAAGAACCAAAACCTAGTCACTGTGGTAGTCTACAAGCCTCCGGATGCAACATCCCAGCAATTCCAGGAACAGCTGTTAAAAATTGACCACTGTCTGGAAAATCTGCCAGCTTCTGCACCCAACATCTTGCTCCTGGGGGATTTCAACTTAAGGCATCTAAAATGGAAGAATATAGCAAATAATATTGTTGCAGTAATAACACCAGGAGGCAGCTCTGATGAAAACTCACACTCACACGAGCTTTTAAATCTCTGCTCAAAATTCAATTTAAACCAGCAAATGATAGAGCCTACTAGACTGGAGAATACACTAGACCTCATCTTCACTAACAATGATGATCTGATACGAAATGTCACCATATCAAAAACAATATACTCAGATTACAACATAATTGAGGTTCAGACATGTATGCGCGGAGCCCCAGACCGATATAATGAGATTAGTCAGGACGGAGCATTCACCAAACTCAACTTCAATAACAAAAACATAAAGTGGGACCAAGTAAACCAAGTCCTAACCGATATAAGCTGGGAAGATATACTAAGCAACACAGACCCCAACTTATGCCTAGAACAGATTAACTCGGTGGCACTCGATGTATGCACAAGATTTATTCCTCTAAGAAAAAGGAGGAGTAGATGTAAAATAGAAAGAGACAGGCGCTCCCTTTACAGGCGACGGAAAAGAATAACAGAGCGGCTAAAAGAGGTCAATATATCTGAAATGCGTAGGGAGACACTGGTCAGAGAAATAGCAAGCACCGAACTTAAGCTAAAGAAATCTTATAGGAGTCAGGAATCGCGGGAAGAACTAAAAGCCATAAATGAAATCGAAAGAAACCCAAAGTATTTCTTCTCCTATGCCAAATCAAAGTCGAGAACAACGTCCAGTATTGGCCCCTACTTAAACAAGATGGGTCCTACACAGATGACAGCAAGGAAATGAGTGAGCTACTCAAGTCCCAATATGACTCAGTTTTTAGCAAGCCACTAACCAGTCTGAGAGTCGAAGATCAAAATGAATTTTTTATGAGATAGCCACAGAATTTGGTTAACACAAGCCTATCTGATGTTATCCTGACGCTAAATGACTTCGAACAGGCGATAAATGACATGCCCATGCACTCTGCCCCAGGGCCAGACTCATGGAACTCCGTGTTCATCAAGAACTGCAAGAAGCCCCTATCATGAGCTTTTACCATCCTATGGAGAGGGAGCATGGACACGGGGGTCGTCCCACAGTTACTAAAAACAACAGACATAGCCCCACTCCACAAAGGGGGCAGTAAAGCAATAGCAAAGAACTACAGACCGATAGCACTAACATCCCATATCATGTTGTTAGGTAAGACACATATGCAACAGTTAGGTATCTTTATTTCGAAACGTTTCGCCTACACAGTAGGCTTCTTCAGTCGAGTACAGAAAAGTTGATAGAAGCAGAAGAGACTTGAAGACGATGATGGACTGATTACATCGTCTTCAAGTCTCTTCTGCTTCTATCAACTTTTCTGTACTCGACTGAAGAAGCCTACTGTGTAGGCGAAACGTTTCGAAATAAAGATACCTAACTGTTGCATATGTGTCTTACCTAATAACCTCTCGGTATTATATACCATTTTAATGTTCAATCCCATATCATAAAAATCTTTGAAAGGGTCCTAAGAAGCAAGATCGCCACCCATCTAGAAACCCATCAATTACACAACCCAGGGCAACATGGGTTTAGAACAGGTCGCTCCTGTCTGTCTCAACTATTGGATCACTAAGACAAGGTCCTAGATACACTAGAAGACAAAAAGAATGCAGATGTAATATATACAGACTTTGCAAAAGCCTTCGACAAGTGTGACCATGGCGTAATAGCGCACAAAATGCGTGCTAAAGGAATAACAGGAAAAGTCGGTCGATGGCTCTATAATTTCCTCACTAACAGAACACAGAGAGTAGTAGTCAACAGAGTAAAGTCCGAGGCAGCTACGGTGAAAAGCTCTGTTCCACAAGGCACAGTACTAGCTCCCATCTTGTTCCTCATCCTCATATCTGACATAGACAAGGATGTCAGCCACAGCACCGTGTCTTCCTTTGCAGATGACACCCGAATCTGCATGACAGTGTTTTCCATTGCAGACACTGCAAGGCTCCAGGCGGACATCAACCAAATCTTTCAATGGGCTGCAGAAAACAATATGAAGTTCAACGATGAGAAATTTCAATTACTCAGATATGGTAAACACGAAGAAATTAAATCTTCATCAGAGTACAAAACAAATTCTGGCCACAAAATAGAGCGAAACACCAACGTCAAAGACCTGGGAGTGATCATGACGGAGGATCTCACCTTCAAGGACCATAACATTGTATCAATCGCATCTGCTAGAAAAATGACAGGATGGATAATGAGAACCTTCAAAACTAGGGATGCCAAGCCCATGGTGACACTCTTCAGGTCACTTGTTCTATCTAGGCTGGAATATTGCTGCACACTAACAGCACCTTTCAAGGCAGGTGAAATTGCTGACCTAGAAAATGTACAGAGAACCTTCACGGCACGCATAACGGAGATAAAACACCTCAATTACTGGGAGCGCTTGAGGTTCCTGAACCTGTATTCCCTGGAACGCAGGCGGGAGAGATACATGATTATATACACCTGGAAAATCCTAGAGGGACTAGTACCGAACTTGCACACGAAAATCACTCACTACGAAAGCAAAAGACTTGGCAGACGATGCAACATCCCCCCAATGGAAAGCAGGGGTGTCACTAGCACGTTAAGAGACCATACAATAAGTGTCAGGGGCCCGAGACTGTTCAACTGCCTCCCAGCATACATAAGGGGGATTACCAACAGACCCCTGACAGTCTTCAAGCTGGCACTGGACAAGCACCTAAAGTCGGTTCCTGACCAGCCGGGCTGTGGCTCGTACGTTGCTTTGCGTGCAGCCTGCAGTAACAGCCTGGTTGATCAGGCTCTGATCCACAAGGAGGCCTGGTCACAGACCGGGCCGCGGGGGCGTTGACCCCCGGAACTCTCTCCAGGTAAACTCCAGGTCTCCAGGTAAGTGTTAATACCAATTATATTTTGTGAACCCAGCAAGCCTATTCATACAGTCCACACAACTTTAATTTACCAGGGTAGCTGGTTTTAATATTATAATTATTAATTTAATGTCAGGTTTAGCTTTTAGTGAGAGTGGTAGGGAGTGGGCATCGAGGGAGGTACAGTTCAGTGACCTGCTGTGACTTAAGTCCCACTTACCTTACCCAAATTACTTGCAGGTAATAATTCAGGTAATGCCCTGTAAGCCTCCTGCAGGTGATTTGTTCATAATAATAATTTTCACAGTGAGGCTCAAGTTAGAGTGTGTAGTAGAGAGTGAGATTATTTTCTAGTAAAAGTTCAATAAAGCATTTCAATTACTGGGAACGATTGATGTCCCTTTTCCTGTACTCCTTGGAACGCATCCAAGAAAGATATATCATAATACACTTGGAAAATCCTAGAGGGGCTAGTCCCAAATCTGCACACGGAAATCCCTCCCTACAAAAGTAAAAGACTCGGCAGGCGGTGCAACATCCCCCCAGTGAAAAGCAGGGGCGCCACGAGTACAACACAGTAAGTGTCAAGGGGCCAAAGATTATTCAACTGCCTCTCGAAGTCAGTACCTGACCAGCTGGGCTGTGATTCGTACGTCGGTTTGCGTGCGGCCGGCAGTAACAGCCTGGTTGATCAGGCCCTGATCCTCCGTAAGACCTGGCCATTGACCTCCGGAACACCCTCTAGGTGTGCGTGATGACACAATGGATGTTTAACATTTTTATAGATAGGGTTGTAAAAGAAGTAAATACTACTAGGGTGTTGGGAAGAGGTGTGGGATTAAAAGATAAAGAATCTAATACAAAGTGAGTTATAACAGCTTCCTTTTGCTGATGACACTGTTCTTTTGAGGGATTCTGAAGAGAGGCTGCTAAGGTTGGTGGACGAATTCGGGAGGGTACGTAAAAAAGTAAAATAATAAGTAAACAAAGGAATGAGAAAGGTGATGAGAGGTAACAAAAAAAAAATAGGTAATGAAAAATTTAATATCAGAATATCATAGACCCGTGAAGGATGAGGTGAGCCATAGAACTGTGGAGACGAAAAGAGGAATGTATAAAGAGTATAGAAGTACCAACACTAATATGGGTGAGGAGCATATGTTTTGAAAGTTGTAGCGAGAAGATTTGAGGCAATGGAGATGTCATGTCGCACTCAGCTCACACATTAATATAATATCTTTATTTACTACAAGTACATGTTAGACAGGCCTAGCTGACATCAGTGACATACTACTATACAGAAAGCCCCTTGTTGTGCAGATTATTATTATTATAAACAAGGGGGAAGCGCTAAACCCGGAGGATGATACAGCGCCTGGGGGGGGGGGATGTGGAAGGCATTCAGGCTTAATTCGGGGAACTGGAGCACAGATCCAATTCCCTAAATCAAGAGCCCCTCACCAACATCAAGGAACCTTCCTTGAGGGGTTGTTGTGTAGAGCATTTCGGGCAAATTAGGTCCTTGTCCCAGGATGCGACCCACACCATCGGGTGGCCCGGTGGCCTGGTGGCTAAAGCTCCCGCTTCATACACGGAGGGCCCGGGTTCGATTCCCGGCGGGTGGAAACATTTCGACACGTTTCCTTACACCTGTTGTCCTGTTCACCTAGCAGCAAATAGGTACCTGGGTGTTAGTCGACTGGTGTGGGTCGCATCCTGGGGGGACAAGATTAAGGACCCCAATGGAAATAAGTTAGACAGTCCTCGATGACGCACTGACTTTCTTGGGTTATCCTGGGTGGCTAACCCTCCGGGGTTAAAAATCCGAACGAAATCTTATCTTATCTTATCTTACCAGTCGACTAACTCCCAGGTACCCATTTTACTGATGGGTTAACATAGACAACCGGTGTAAAGACACACGTCCAATGTTTCTACCCGCACTGGGAATCGAATGCAGACCATCGCTGTGTGAAGGGAGAGCTTTAGTGGCCCGGTGGCCTGGTGGCTAAAGCTCCCGCTTCACACACGGAGGGCCCGGTTCGATTCCCGGCGGGTGGAAACATTTCGACACGTTTCCTTACACCTGTTGTCCTGTTCACCTAGCAGCAAATAGGTACCTGGGTGTTAGTCGACTGGTGTGGGTCGCATCCTGGGGGACAAGATTGAGGACCCCAATGGAAATAAGTTAGACAGTCCTCAATGACGCACTGACTTTCTTGGGTTATCCTGGGTGGCTAACCCTCCGGGGTTAAAAATCCGAACGAAATCTTATCTTATCTAGGCCACGGGGCACCGTTCATTTTTCGATCCATGGTACAAGTGCAAACAATGGGGCGCGCTTCCTTAAAAAAAACTGCTGTCCCTGTTCACCTGGGAGTAATTAAGCACATGGATGTTAGCCCACTGGTGTGAGTCGCATCCTGGGGAGAAAATTAACCTAATCTTCCCGAAATGCTCTGCATAACCAGGGTTTTTTTTTATATAGTATGTCATTGATGTCAGTTAGGTCAGAATAAGTTTTATAATGTATCATGAGAGATTGGTAAGTAAGACATAGGCAACAGTTAGGCAACTTTATTCCGAAACGTTTCGCCTACACAGTAGGCTTCTTCAGTCAAATACAGAAAGTAGGCAGGAACATTCGAGATGTGAAGACGATGTAATTCTCCAGTCCATCACCCTTAAAGTACTTGAGTATAGTTGAGTATAGTTCAAGATGTAGGTCGAAAAAAAATACAAAAGTATTAAGCTGAAAAAAATCAGTGGAGAAAGTAAAACTGCTACAATTTAATGTCTGCAAAATTGCCAGCACTGTGTGTGTGTGTATGAATTTGTATGTGTGTGTGTGTGTGTGTGTGAGAGAGAGAGAGAGACTCAGCAATCAACATTTGCACCAATAACTCACTACAGTTGTGACCGGGTGTGGAAGTGTAAATTGCTCATTACTCTAAAATTTGTTCATGATTGCAGCCATGTATACACGTAAGTAACCATTCTTACAGTATTCATTACCTTTGTAACTTGTGAGTTCATTACCTTGTACCTAGTTCAGCCATCAAAACTTTGGAGCCCGGTCCCTGGACCCATTGTGTACCTCTGTAATCTGTAAATACCTTTGTAACTTGTCATGATTGTGACTAGACCTACCTGGAGTTCATTACCTTTGTAAATTGTGAGTTCATTACCTTTGTAAATTGTGAATTCATTACCTCTGTAACTTGCTCAGCTATCAAAACTTTGAGGCCCAGTCCCTGGACCCATTATGTACCTCTGTAATCTTTTGACTACCGCCCACTGAATGGGTATGGGGTGCATAATAAACATATTAAACTAACTGTGTCAAGATTACACTACCTCAAAATTTTAAAATTGTTAGGAACCAAAACCAATATGGTAGCACTAAACCCATAACATTCATACAGCGCTAGGGAAATGGGAAATAATTAGATTTGATTCGAGGAGGTGAAAGATAGGTTCTGCACCTAAATAAACTTACATATAATTATAACAAGCGCGTGTGTCATCTACGTATATGTCTCGCCACAGCAGAGATAACACTGATGTGTCGTCATATTCACAGTCCTTCCATTTACTACTGAGCGTTTGTGTATTTATTTAAGTATATTACCACTGCTATGGGTGTGTTGAAAGATGTTGTTGGCGTGTTGTTGGCCTAAATATATGATGTACTGGGAACCCTTTATAACGGCACTGGCAGAGTTGTCAACGAAGCTGGGACAAAGCTGCGCTAAAAATAGCAAAGTTGCTTCTTGTCTCGACGTTTACTAAGATAACGTTTTTTTGCTTATTGTGCTGCTATTGTATCTAATAAACTACTCTATTGCATTTTTGTTTAATTAAAGGACTTATAATCTCTAGCACACAGTTAAAGAAATGTCGATACGTATCAGTTAGGTTCAGTTCAGTAGTAAAAATGTTTACCTCAGTATCGCTTTGTGCAGCTCCGCTATGTTTAGCTCTCAGGGCCTTTGAGTCCGAGCAGCAGAATACGCTACGTAGTACTTGATTTCCAACCTTACCTCACTTGCATAAATTCTGATGAGTATTTCCCTTTTGATATTTATGCACTGAAAGTAACAGTGCATATATACGTAAAGGAGTGTATATTTTAATATACTGTTCGAAATGCATATGCATGCTAGTGGCTTTCTTGTGTGCTTAAAATTTTATTACATGGAAACTACATTGTTTTACTGCACAAAGAAATAAAATGTTTGCTTGTCAATGGCCCATATTTGGGATTAAAGAATCTTTGACTGGTGGTGAACAGATTACATGCAACCTTAATTTCTCGTGTGTAATGAATAAGATTTTAAACCCAATTAACCAGCCTTACCTCTTGATTTCTCTCCTTAATAAACAAACTCCCACCTCGCCTCTTTCTCTCACTAGCGACCAGTAGAGGCGGGGCCAAGAGTTATGAATCGACTCCTGTAACCACAATTAGGTGAGCACAAACACAGGAACTGTGAATCGACCCCTGCAACCACAACTAAATGAGTATACATAGTTATGGAGAATATTTTCAGAAGAGTGGTGGTTGTGGAGTACATAAAAAGGAGTGGGTTCATATATGACAACCAGCACGACTTCAGGGATGGAAAATCTTGTGTCACAAACCTATTGGAGTTCTATAACAAGATAACAGAAGTAAGACAGCAGAGGTAGAGAGTAGGGTGGGCAGATTGCATTTTCTTGAACAGTAAGAAGGCTTTTGACATAGTACCACAAAAGAGACTGGTACACAAGTGAAGGAGTAGGTAGGAAAAAAAGAAAAGCACTGCAATAGATAAGGAAATACATGACAGGAAAAAAAAACGAGTGATGGTCCGTGACGAGGTTTCAGAATGGGTGAATGTGACGGGTGGGGTTCCACAAGAATCGGTGAATCAGTCCTTGAGTCGATGCTGTTTCTCGTATACGTGAAACATGACATAAGGAATAGAGTCTGAGGTGTCCCTGTTTGCAGACGACGTGAAACTAACGAGGAGAATACAAGTTGACAAAGACCAGGAAAGGCTGCAAAGGAATCTAGACAGGCTACAGACTTGGTCTAACAAATGGCTCCTGGAGTTTAACCCCACCAAGTACAAAGTTATGAAGCTTGGAGAAGGATAAAGAAGACCGTAGACGGAGTACAGGCTCAGGGGGTATAGGCTGCAAACCTTACTCGACGAGGAGTATCATACATTTACGACTGGAAACCGTGTATGTCAGCGTCATATTGGAGTACGCAGCACCAGCATGGAAACCACACCTGGTCAAGCACATCAAGAAATTGGAGAAAGCGCGGAGGTTTGCAACAAGACTAGTCCCGGGGCTAATGGGTATATCCTGTAAGGTAAGGTTAAGGGAATTCATCCTGATGACACAGGAGGATTAGGGGATATATGATAACGACGTACAAAATACTGAGAGGAATTGACAAGGTGAACAGGGACAGAATGTTTCAGAGATGGGAAATAGGAACAAGAGGGCACAACTGGAAGTTGAAAACTCAGATGAGTCATAGGGATATTAGGAAGTATTTCTTTACCCTTAGAGTTGTCAGGAAGTGGAACTATCTAGAGAGTGAAGTGGTAGAGGAAGGATCCATACATAGCTTTAAGAAGAGGTTCAAGGCGCTTGTAGCCGAAAGTGAGTGGATCTGGTAGCAACCAGCAAAGAGGCGGGACCAGGAGCTGTGAATCGACCCCTGCAACCACATATAGGTGAGTCCACATGCAAGGTTCGGTTTCACTAGGCCCTTGATGGAGGCCGTGGACCTAGTTGGTATTCTGATATGGTCCCCTACGAGTGCTGGAGAAATGTTACTGACCACATTACTGACAGGAAGGATTGTGTTCAGTACCTGGTCCATAGATCTCTCATGCGTGTTGTGATGAGTCTGCTTATTTTGTTGGATGTACCTTAAATATGTGGCTCCTGCGTGATAGAATAAAGTTCAGTTGCAGTTCTTTCGTATTATTGTTCTCAAAACGCTAACTGATAGCCCAAGATTGTAATCTACTCCCTCTCTGAAAGCACATGACTTTGCTAATTCATCAGTTCAATCATGCATCTGAAGACCCATGTGAGACGGAATTCGTAAAAGGTGCACTCCGTCCCCACTGTCCACAATCCTAGCATACCTGTGTTTGGCTTCTGACACAGGCATGCCACAATTGATACTTCAGGAGCTGAGAGCATTTATGGATAGTAAAAACTAATTTACAATTAAAGCATCAACCTTTGATCACATAGACGCATTAGAGTGCGAGGAGTATAGCAAACAGTTCAGTTTGAAAGGCCCAGTTATTGATGTGTGCTCCAATTTCCTTATGGTTCTGTTCACCAATCCACTGGTGCAGCTGGTAGTGCTGTTGTCCTACCGAGTGAATATTACAAGGACCCCAATGGAAATAAGTCACTTTGTCTGGCTCTTTCTGGGGATATCCTAGGTAATTTACGCACATGTTACCATGTATGATAAATGTACTTATGTGTACATATACTTAAATAAACTAACTTACCCAGGTTAGGTTACATAAGGTAAGGTTTGTTAGGAAACAGGACAAGTAAAGGACCCCAATGGAAATAAGTCACTCTGTCTGACTTTTTTGGGTTATCCTAGGTTCTCTACACATATGCTGCTATGTATGATAATTCTATGTAACTGTATTTGTGTATACCTGAATAAAACTTACTTAAGTGTTTCCTGACGCGGGTCTTAGTTATATAATGACCCGCAGTTGGAACTTTTGGTCATCTGACCGAGGCCTTCCGCTGGCTTATCGGTCACCTCCCTTTAAAAATTATGATTACAATTATAACCATTAGATAATATAAATTAGCCAGGGACCTTGAGGGGTCATAGTGGCCATGGTGAGAGCAGTGTTGCCAGTGCATTATTATAATTATAATCACGGGGAGCGTTAAACCCGTAGGATTTACAGCTCATGGGGGATGATGGAAGGTATTCAGGCTCAATTCAGGGAACCGGAGCACAGATCCAATTCCCAAGATCAAGAGCCCTTCACCAGCGTCAAGGAACCTCCCATGAGGGGTGTTGCCAGTGCAGCAGAGTGTAGCATAGTAAGCGAGGGTTGGTGGCAGCGCTGATCAAAACAACATACACGTCAGTGTTGTCTGGCCGCCGCAGCCAACACCTTTAACTCTACGTTTAAAACACCCCTAGGATCTTTAATTACCATGTTCTGTCAGTCACACTAAGACAATGGGCTTTGTTAAAATGACTCGTACCAAAATGTGGAGCCGGTTTTCAGCGAACGTCGTAGGGAGGGACCCCAAATGGAAGAAATAAGTGCAATGGCCAAGGATCGTCGTCGAGAAATCCCCATCCAAATTCAAATGAGCGATAGACTTAACAGGCTTTTAAAGCTTCAGTGTAGTGTGATGTGCAAGTTCATGTTCGTGTTGATCATCTTATGTGCACATTACAGGTTAGTTAATCATGATAGATTATTGTACAGATGACTAATGGGTAAATTATGAGCCAACATTTGGGTTGATTTGGAGCAACAACATTGCTGGATAATAGCATAATTACACCAAAAAAAATAAAAATTATTTGTTCTCTATCACTTCGAAACAACCGAAGATGGGTGTATTTAAGGGAGAGTAAACTATTTTATCAGACAAAATATTGTGGCTGTAGATACCTTGATTTTTGTAATATTCTGGTTTAATTCAGAGTTCATATAATATTTGCTAACTCGCAAAGCTCCCCTCAAGGGAGGTTCCTTGACGCTGGTGAGGGGCTCTTGATATAGGGAATTGGATCTGTGCTCTGGTTCTCTGAATTGAGCCTGAATACCTTCCATATCATCCCCACCTGTGCTGTATAATCCTTCCCCATGATTATAATAATATAACACTTCCCCATGTTATAATAATTCTCACAGAGCTGCTTTAACGCACTAATACTTTCTCGATTACTTATTGAAAGCTTATGCTGTACTGGATCCTGTCCCTGTCTGGAGAGGAAATAATGTGCAGATTTGTGTGGAAATACATAGCAGCATAAGACTGAAAACCTAATGCCACCTTCTCAGGTTTCCATTTGGTGACTGAAACGTCCATTATCCATGAATCCCTATGCTTCCTTTTTATATAAGTATTGTGTGTAGGACTATGATGTCTTGCAATATATAGTGTATATACACAAATTTTCATAATATCCCTAATGTAAAGGTACAAGGGCAAACTCAGGTGGGGTTGAACTCCAGTTACACTTTTTTTTTATATATATATATGGAGTAAACATGTTAATCATTGCACCATGGTTGCTAAAGGAAATAAATTTTAAAAAATTCAGAATTTGCCAAATTGTGAAAGGCTCCAGACTGACATACAAATTCATATTTTACACTTCTCATTACCAGTCCTAGTGCCAGGTACCTGAATTGGTAATGATTATATATCCCTACATTCCTTCATGTAACAGTAAAAATTTCACTAACAAAAAAAGGCACAATACCAAGACCGAGAACAATACACAAATAACCCACACATAGAAGAGAGGAGCTTATGACGATGTTTCGGGCCGACTTGGACCATTTACAAAGAAATGTCGTCGTAAGCTCCTCTCTTCTATGTGTGGGCTATTTGTGTAAAAATTTCACTGTTGTAATTGTGACTATGACATGGAAGTCTTTCATACATATTTTTGTGTTTGGTATTGTCTTTACAAAGGGAAAAGTCTTGAAACTATCTTTAGTGACTATCATAAACTTACTGTCATTTCACCCTTATTACTACAAAATAAAGCCTTATTCTTATATATGTTATATTCTTTCATATCTCACAGCTCTATTCTTGTATACCTCTCAGATGTATTCTTGTATACCTCACATAGTTAGATTCTTGTATACCAGCTAAATTCTTGCATATCTCACACATTATATTTATAATGAAGTAAACCTTTGTATTGTGTATGATAATATGGTACTTCATACATTCAGTATAGCTCACAACTTCCACTACAAGGTGTTCCAAACAACCAATCTCTCTTGTTGTGCATTCGCATGTTTTGATAAATTGTACTCTAGTAATTTTTCTATACCTATTACATATTTGAGTTCCCTTATACAGTATTTGCTTTAAACTGACAAATACTTATTTGTTTTCAGTATAGGCCAATGTCAAGATGTCTTTCAAAGCACAGCTGAAGTTTCACAGGAAAAGAGAAGCAGCAATCCTGCAGTGCCAACACCACCTCTATCCACGGACTATGTGGATAGATTTAAATCCCTGGCTCAGAGTAATGTTGAAAGAGCAAAAAGCATCCTTGGCATATCAGACATTCCAGAAAGTGATGCCACATCAAAACCAGTTTATAAAGCAGAAGATACTAAAAAGTTACTCACTTCGTTAAAGAAAGAGTTTTTAACAAAGCATGCAGTGCCAGCAGCTGTGTCTGCCACAGGATATCATCACATTAAAGAAATGGCTAAGCAGCAAGGTAAAGAATCATCAGATGTATTAAAGGAAACCTCAACACAAACAAAGAATACTATTAATCTTGCTGACTATACTAGTCCAGCTGAAGAAAAGTCCCCACCATTAAAAGTAGAGACAACAGTCATTCCAGAAAAGTCAGATTCTCCCTCTGAAACGAGACAACTTGCTTTAGATAAAAGGAAGATGAAAGGTAAAGAAAAGTTTATACATTTCATTAGTGAAGAGGTTCATGATCATCTACTCGCACAAGAAGATAGCATGAAAGAAAAATACAAATATGAGAAGATTATAGATGAAGATAAGGTTAGTAATTATGTTTTGTGTTTTAGAGCATGTTGCCTTATAATTTAGCTTTTATTGTACCAATTATTTTTTTTTATTAACACATTGGCCATTTCCCACCAAGGCAGGGTGGCCCGAAAAAGAAAAACTTTCAACATCATTCACTCTGTCACTCTTGCCGGAGGTGCACTCACACTAAAGTTATAAAACTGCAACATTAACACCCCGTTTCAGAGTGCAGACACTGTACTTTCCATGTCCAGGACTCAAGTTCGACCTGCTGGTTTCCCCGAATCCCTTCATAAATGTTACCTTGCTCTTGCACCAGCAGCATGTCATGTCTCTACTCACTCCTATTTGACACGCTCACGCATACTTGCTGGAAGTCCAAGCCCCTCGTACACAAAACCTCCTTTACCCCCTCCCTCCATCCTTTCCTAGGCCGACCCCTGCCCCACCTTCCTTCCATTACAGATTTATATGCTCTCTCAAATTTGTCAGTTGTGCCTATATCCAACAAGGTAGAGCATAAAAAATCAGAAACTTTACGGCAGTATGTAAAACAGATATAGCCTCTCCTCACTTAACAATGGGGTTCTGTTCCTAAGAGGTTGTTAAGCGAGGAGCATACTATACTGGTAGTGAGTTTGTGGGAACCATCTTTAGATATTTTTTTAATGTCACCTTTGCACCATTTATAACATTTCTAGTACAGTATATTTTTAAATGATATGCAGTAGTGTACTATATAATGTAATAAACAGAATAGAGGAAATCAGCTCCAATACACATTACTTAGGTTTGCACACTGGTTGGAGAGCTGGTCAAAAGTCCAAGCGGTCGGTAAACGAATACGTCACTAAGTGAGGAGAGGCTGTATTGTAATTATATAATAAAAATTCCTCCATATACATTAACTACTAATGTTTGACTTTCTTCTGTAAAAGTTTGTCAAAAAACATGTAAGAGTAAAAATTAATATTTCCCAAATATTTATGTATGAAGGTTTTTATTTAGAATTGATTGCAGTACTGTATAAGGTTTGCAGCATTAAAAACAATAAGAAAGAAAAATAAATGTTTTAATGCTTTTTAAATGTTTGGAATCGCTAAGTGCAACTAGTTGAGTATTTTATTAGAAAGGCTATGTTTTACTGTCTGATTAAAAATATTAACTGCTCCAAAATTACATAGAATATTTATATCAGTAGTGTTAATATCTGAAGAGATTGTGCAGATTAAGCAGATTATGCAGGTTAAGCAGAAATAATATACATAAATAGGATCACAAAGACTTCTTGTGTAAGTGTTTGAAGAGCTTCATGAATAGGCACCAATACTTACAGATGTACAGTATGTGAAGGCACTGAAGTACAGCGCTATAATTTGGTACTGTGTGGTTTGGTTACTTGTGTCAGGGACAGGGAAATCTTCAGCTTATTGTGGGGTCCTTTAGTAATGTAATCACCAAAGCAGTTACTGGATAGTCCCAAGAGTGTTTAATTTGATGGACTGAGTGATGCACACATAAATAACATCTCTACGGTATTACAAAAACTAAGAAAACAGAAGATAACATTTATGAAGGGATTCAGAGAAACCAGTTAGTTGGACTTCAGTCCTAGAGGTGGGAGGTATAGTGCTTATATTGTGAAGAAGTGGAGATGTTTCAGGTTAGAGAGTCATATGAATTGTGAAGTCCATGCACTTTGGGCAAGACAGCTGTTGAAGAATTACTTTTTTTCACACCCCACCCTTGCTGGGAGGCAGCCATTGTGGTATAAAGAAAAAAAAATCGTAGTTGAAGAAAGTTTCTATACCAAGAGAGAAGAACCAGTTTATATTTCTAACTGGTTGAAATGTCATAAAGTTCAAGTTGTAAAATATATTTTTTTTTCTCTTTCAACTACAGCATTTGATGGAGTCAAAGAACAAAGAAGCAATGGTGCATAAGCCAGTTGTCGAAGGAGAAAGGCCTACCACTTTTGTGCAGCCAGAAAATAGTGATTTGTCTGAAAAAGTTGAGAATTATGTAAAATTGAATGTTTTCCATAAAAGAGGAGCTCTGGCTACCATGGAAAAATCAGTGGACTCAATTAATGATGACAATTCTGTGGGAGACCTTAAAATAAACAAAGGAAGTGGTGCGCAGGATAACAATATCTTGAATCAGGAAAATGGTGAAAGTGTTAATAAAGTTTCAAATGAAGAGAAAGGAATCAGTGACACACATGGCAAGAATATGAAAGAAATTGCTGATGGGTAAGTACACTTTTTATTATAAAAAATGCTATAATATATGTGCATGCATGTACTGTATCAATATTAGAATATACGAATGAAGGAGCACTGCAGTAGGCCAACTGCATGGCTGTGTATATTATAATATGGGTGTATGTGTGCATATGTGCATTGCTTGTGCCTTTTAAGAATGTTATGAATGATTATTAAATATCTACATGCCAACTTGATAAAACTGAATTGAAGACTCAAATTTTCAAGGTGTTTCCCAGCCAGGTAAGTACAGCATTCTTGGAGTGTAATTTATGATTTTATTTTCATATATTGTACTGCATATTGTACATTCTCATGTTTAAATGGAGGTTTAAGGTCATAATATGAAATTGAGGCAAATGGAATCTCGGGTATTATCTCAAATGCAGCAGACTAACTATGTAATCAGTTTGTGTATAATAAATGTGATCAGCATAATTAAAAAAAAATGGATTAGTGGTTTTGCCACTTTTCTTAAATCCTGTCCTGACACTGCACAAAATGGTTTATTGTCTGTTGCCAGCCAGTCATGGAGACTTATTTTCTTAAGTACGTTAGACTCTCTAACTTCTACTATGCTAAATCATGAGATAAACGTAATTGAAATTTAGTAAAACAACAGTCTGCAAAATTCTTCTCCACAGTTTGACCCATTCTCTTCCTAGATGGCAAGCTTGTCAAAGGCCAAGTGATGAGAACAACCTGTGTTTTTTTTTCTCCCACACTTCAGGTTTTGGCTTCTTGAATCACTTAATTAAGACACACTACCACAGCTTCTCTAACCTACCATTACCTTGTCTGTAGTGGACAACTGAAGTATTAATGAACACTTGTTCATTGCTCATAATACTCGCGTGAACAACTGTATATTTCGTCTCTTCTGGGTCCTCTTCAGCAGATACATAAGTGAAAGGAGAACATATATATTATTAATTATTATATTTATATATACTAATATATATAAATAGTCATATTATATATATATATATATATAATATTATATATATATTATACTATATACATACATACATAATACATACATACATACATAATACATACATATAGGGAAGGTTGCAGCTCACTCCATAACAGGGAGTGGCACATTGAAGGATGTGTCAAGTACTGAGTGGATGAAGAAGACAAGACCTGTGGTGAAGCTAAAAATTTAGGTAGGACATTCCTTTGTGCTATGTGATTCCTGGTCATGTGTTGGTGTTTTGTATTAGGTTGGGTGCTTGTGTGTACTTATTGAGGACAAATTTTGAAATGATGTCTGGCTTCTATTGTCCCTGTGGGATATTGAAACTGGGAGTGGTAGCTATGAAGGCAGATTCTATGATTCTGCATTTGTGACTGCAGTGTGTGATTTGTGTATGGTGGTGGTAGCTTCCCAGTGAATATTGTGATTATTGTAGCTGACATGTTGAAAAATGGCTGAATTTTCCTGTGCATAACCTATTGCTCTCTGGTGTTCGATGATCCTTGTAGATGGTGTTGGCCTGTCTGCCCTATGTATACTTGATTGTAGTCTACATGGTATCTAGTGAACCACTGTTGTGTCTGGTGTAGCCGAATGTTTGTGTTTATTGGTAAAGAGATTCCCTAGTTTGTTAGCATAGAATATAATTTTGTTGGTCACTTTCTCAAGAGAGTTGAATGTACCTTGTTGAAAGGGTACTGTGAGTTGAGATTTGCTGGATGGAGTTGAGCTTTTGTGAACTAAGGTTTTGTAATAGTTGATATTTGCTCTCGTTTCTCCTTGTTTTATAAACCAGTCAGGGTATCCTAATCTGGAGAATAGTGTTCTAAGGATATCTTTTTCTTGGTTTAACTTTGATGGGGTCTGCATATCCGGAGTGGACGTAAAAATAGGCTTGAGATGATGGTGATCTTGATCTGCATTGAATGGTGGCTATAGAAATGAACTTAGTGGGCAGAGTGAGTGGGCTTCCTGTAAACAGAATTCAACCTGATCGTTATTTCTATGGTATTTGTGCCTGGGGATCTACTACAACAAATCACCTTAAGCCATTAATAACCTAACAAAAAGCTGCTGTGTGGACTATCACCCATTCCTGTGCAAGACAACCCCCCCCTCCTCTCTTCAAGAGTTTGAACTTACTTAATGTGTAAAATATAGACTCATATTACATGTATAGTACAGTGGAACCCCGGTTTTCGTCCTGTCCAGTTATCATACAATTCAGTTTTCGACCACTTTTTTCAGCGAAATTTTCCTCCTGTTTTCATACATTCACTTGGAAATTGTCTGTACCAGGTGCGCCCACCTGCCCGCTCATACGTTCATGACTCAGTCTGTCTTTGTTACTTGTTCAGTGAGTATTACTCCGTGCATTTATCTGAAACATTTCATAATAATCCATTGATTTTGTGTTTGCAAGCCACCATGGGGCCAAAGAAAGTCCATGGGGTTGGAGGTGAGTGGCCAGGATGTGGAAGAGTTGGTGGACAACCACAGGGAAGAGCTAACCACTGAAGAGCTGCAAGACCTTCATTTGCAACAGCAACAGACCTTAGTTGAGGAAATTGCTTCAGAGGAGGAGGAGGAGGAGGAAAAGAGAGGGGAGAATGTGCCTTCTTCAGCGATTAAGGACAATTGTGCAAAGTGGAGTGAGGTGCAATGTTTTGTAGAGAAAAATCACCCTAACAAAGCTGTTGCAAGCCATGTCAGCAACATGTTCAATGACAATGCCATGTCCCATTTTAGGCAAATCTTAGAGATGCCAGAAACAGGCCTCTCTAGACAGATTTTTTGTGTGACAGGGGTCCAGTGACTCTCAAGCTGGTCCTAGTGCCAGTAAAAGACAAATAAGGGAAGTAACCCCGAATAGGGCTTTGATACCTGAAGCCCTTATGGAGAGGATTCCCCTTCCAGACAATAACCTCTCCTTCCTTTCCCCTCCTCGCTGTCTTTTATACGCCAACAAGAGTCTTCAATAAAGGTAAAAGTGATGTTAAATGTTCATTTATCCATTTCATTAGTGCTTTATATTTATTTCTCATTGTTTTCTGTATGTAAAACTATAGTTATTCTCTATAAAATGTATTTTTTTGTTAATATTTTTGGGTGTCTGGAAAGGATTAATTGGATTTACATTACATGTATTTCTTATGGGAAATATTACTGCAGTTTTCGTACAAAATGGTTTTCGGCTGACCTTCTGGAATGGAATAAAGATGAAAACTGGGGTTCCACTGCATATAGAATGTTTAGCTCCAACATAAACCGTCCTCAAAAACTTTTCCTTGATAGCTCCAACAAAACACAGGCACAATACATGACACAAAGCTCTTTGACATTTCCCATGTCCTACTCACCCTGTGCAAAAATACAATACACATAAGAGCCCTTAATTAAGATCTGGAATTCATTGCCTGAACCATTGAAAGGTTCCCTGTCTGCCAAATAAGTTTAAAGCTATTGTTAAAAATCACCTCATCTCCCTAACGTAGCAAAACCAACACTATACTATTCCAAACAAAACCAGCACATCCAACTCTATCCTTGTTATTCCAATTTTCCTCAAACTCCCATAGAAAATTAATTACTCGTCTTGTTCCATTATAATTCTACTGAAACCTAATTAACTTCCTGTTTCTTCACCTCTTTTATAATTGTCCCATAGCCTGAAGACAGTCGGTTTGAAACTGCTTAAGAAATCCCAATTAAGTTAAGCTCACTGATAATTGTACTATTAACATTTAGTTAATTGACTTAGCAACCTCACTTCTTGTACGTTTAAAAAAAAAAAATTCTACTCGTTTACCAATGTCTAGTTCTTAAGTATTTTGTAAGCATTAGGATTAGTCTGCCCGAAATGCACCGCATGCTAGTGGCTTTCTTTTGTTCTTAACAGTATTTTATTACATGTAAACTACATTTTGTATACTGCAGAAAAGAAATAGACATATGTATTGTAAGAAGTTGCCTGCCTGGCATTTCAACATGTTTGTGCTGCAGATTAGTTGTTGTAAAAGCCTAATTGGTTCACAACCCCCTCAGGAGAGGTTCCTTGACACCACTAAGGGGGTTCTTAATCCAAGGAATTGGACTTGACCTTCCCTCCTTGACATTAAAAGTGATTGCATTACATTTTTCAGGCACTGTATGACGCCCAGTGGGTTTGGTATTCCCCATGAATGTAATAATAATAATTAACAATAACAACCCCAACAACGAATGAACGACAGTGGACATGTGTTTCTCATTTTAAGTCACCTTACCCCAGTGAGAGATAACTAGTTTTCAAAAAAAAAATAATTGGTTTACAGGTACCTTATTTGTAAGTGCTGATGTCTAACTATGGTATTACGAAAGCATGATATTGAGGTTCTTATATTGTGCTGTACCTGACAAAAGAATGTATCCCCATCTTGACAGAATACCATATGGTTTCCATCATCCATATCTCCCTTGTGCCTCTCTTGCCACAATTTTTTGGTTTTCTTGCCAAAATTTAAGAAAAGAATTTACTTTGACACAGAACTTTGAGCACAATTTGTGCATCTTTCTAAACAAGAGGTTGCATTCTTATTGGCAGCATAGCCATGAGTGGGTGATTTTTGAACCAGTTTTCATTGGTTTTGATTAATGGCATTATAATCTTCGCTGAATAAATTTAGATTTTGGTAAAGATTTGGTCATTCATTGTTGCTCCACTGCTTGCACAATTAGATGTCCTTAAATAAATTACTATTATAAATACAGTGGACCCCCGCATAACGATTACCTCCGAATGCGACCAATTATGTAAGTGTATTTATGTAAGTGCGTTTGTACGTGTATGTTTGGGGGTCTGAAATGGACTAATCTACTTCACAATATTCCTTATGGGAAAAAATTCGGTCAGTACTGGCACTTGAACATACTACTGGAATGAAAAAAGTTCGTTAACCGGGGGTCCACTGTACTTTAGTGTATTTATATCTTCAGAACTTTACGCAAATTATTCAAGATCTTTAGCACGTATATTTTTTTTAACATGTTGGCCGTCTCCCACCAAGAAAGAAACACTTTACCATCATTCACACATAATCACTGTCTTTGCAGAGGCACCCAGATGTGACAGTTCAGATGTCACTCCAAACAGCCAATATCCCAAACCCCTCCTTTAAAGTGCAGGCATTGTACTTCTCGCCTCCAGGACTCAAGTCCAGCTAACTGGTTTCCCTGAATCCCTCACAAAATATTACCCTGCTCATACTCCAACAGCTCGTCAACTCCAAAAAACCATTCTTCTCCATTTATTCTTTTCTAACATGCTCACACTCACCTGCTTTATGTCCAAGCCCCTTGCACACAAAACCTCTTTCACCCCCCTCCCTCCATTCTTTTCTAGGACAACTCCTACCCCTCCTCCCCTCCATTACAGATTTATACACCCTCCAAGTCATCCTGTTTTGCCCCATCCTCTCTAAATGACCAAACCACATATTTGTGTTAATTATTAGAAGTGAGGGAAAGAGGCAGGAAGATATAGAAGACTATGCAAGAATAATTTTAACAATTGTTTCTCTCTTGAGTTATGCCAAGATAAAGGCAAGAGTTATTGTGGATGATGAAATAGACACATATTCAACACCTGAGTATGTTTATTTTGAAGTTTTGCTAACACTTGGCTTTATCAATTCAATGGAAGATGGATGCTTATATACTGGATTCAGATACTTATTACATGTAGTTCATCTTCTACCATCTCTTGTTAACGTGGTGTGTATTGAATTGATAAAGCCACTGGTTGGAGGGACGTCATTAAAATAAAGATACCCAGGTGTTACACATGTGTCTTATTCCTCAGCTTGTCAGTATTGTGTACCATTAATATTATGGTTATTGTGGTGGTTGCCATCCTCTTTCCACACGAATTGTCACCGAGATGATTCTCTGTTTATTGGACATAATCATCTCCCCAGTGGCCACCTCTGCTCTCCTATAATTTGGCATGCAACATTTGTCATGCCTGTGACTTGGCCTAACTGAATTCATTGGACTTTTTATAAGCAGTGATACCTGCTGGGACCTCCATGAACTTTTAGGTCGTGATTGTAATGCATCACAGTTAATGGGTTTTTAACTGATGCGGAGTATTGTAGCCTATCATGATCTTTTTGGGGGGCAAATAGTTTTAAATCAGAGGAGGTAGTTTCCAATTGAGTGGTTGTTCATATATACCTGTGAATATTTTTATTGCATAGTGCTTGCTAAATGACCTTGTGATCCAAGTACAATGTGACCAGATTTATTTAGTTTATGAAGAGTTTTCTGAATTGCTGTACAAGAACAAATGATCTTGTATAGTGAATTTGATCCAAGTAGGTTAAGATTTTATTTTAACCATTACGAAGCGCCAAACCCATAAGGGAGGGATTCATGTTCGAGCCAGGGAATGGGAGGATAAGGCCAGTTCATTGGATCAAGATCCCCCCACACTTACATCAAGGCATTTTCCTTGATCAGCGTAGATGTGGGAAAATTTACAGTGGTGCTTTTAGGTTAGGCTGTCATTTTGGCCAAATTGTACCCAGAGACATATGGAGCAAGCTGACCTTTTCATTACATTATACTGTACATGCATTTTGGGTCATGTCATTTCGACTTCTATGCCGTCAGTTCGGTGAACTAAGAAATATTTTTGCTTATTATAAAATGACTCGGTGTTATCAGCCCTTACTATTTGGTTGCATTCTATACACAAAAAAAAAATATGCTGCCTGTAACTTATATCTTATAAATGTGTATATAATAACCTATTAATTCGTATGTAGAAATCGTGCAAATATTTCCTTTTGGACACATCTGAATTGCCAACGTAATTTATACATAGCTCATGTTTTGAAATGATCAGTGGCTTACTATTTGATGAGCAAATAGAAGGGCGAGTGAAAGGGGAAATAATGTAAGAGTGGTTAAGTAGTGTAAGGTGCTAGCATGGGTTGTGGAGGTGAAGTTATGTCGCCACCTGGGAGCTTCCACCTGGTGTCTGACTCACCTGAATTTGTGGTGCACGCTTGAGTGGGCCACCAGAGCCAGCCTTGTTACGTAACAAAGATTTAAACTACCGTTACTTCATGTTACTGGTCAAGTGGTAGGATATTTTATTGTATTTCTGTATAACCCTAGGCATTGTATAATCCTACGGGTTTAGCGCTTCCCCTTGATTATAATAATTAATCTGTATAACCCTAATCTTTTGTTAAGAAATGGCATCATACGGACAATGTATATAGTAGAAGGATACTAGTTGAAGAAATGTTTCTCTCGGGGAGCTTTTTTTCAGTGACATACAAAAATGAGAATAAACAGATGTATACGGATTAATTAAGAGAGAGAGAGAGAGAGAGGTCTGGTGCAGAGGGGCGGGGCCACTACTTTTCTAATCGTAGTCTTGGCGGGGTTGAATTAATTCAGTCCATATTTCCGAAATAATGAATCTGTTAGTGTTCTGGACGGGTGTTGGTGGTTTCGGACATCGCCATTTGAATAGGACCTCTTCACTAATAAGTTTGGCCTCATTTAAACTTCACGGGTCACAAGAACGAAGGAGAAATGCAGTAGGCGTACTGGCCTATGCTGTTCATCTCTAACTCAGCCATTCATGTACCCGTATGAAGTTTAATGAAGCAAAACTTATTAGTGAAGAGGGCCTACTCAGATGGCGATGTATGAAAACTGCTGTGATTGCAACCACCAGCAATGTCGCTCAGAACACTAGCACTTACATATTTTGGAAAGTTTGAGTAAGTATACCCCACCAAGAGTGCAGGTACACGAATAGTGGTTCAGTCCCTCTGCACCAGACCTCACCCTCTCTTGGCCTGTCACCCTCATATATACCCTACTTATTCTTATCAGTATTAATTACATTGAATTTTTTAAGGCGTGGACTGGTAAGTCAACGGAAGGCTTCGGGTCGTCATATGACTGTTTCATAACGAATCTTGCTAACTTAACGTGATCATCTCAATATTTGATTGGAAAAGAAGGGATTATTTTACTAAAAGTTATGCTTCTGTTGATATTTTTTTACACTAGTGTCGCATTTATCATCACTAGTCTCATTAATGTGATTTAGAGGGACAAATAACTAAAGGAGCACATCTAAAATGTTTATTACACAACACGGGCAGTGTTTTATCAAGGGAGTAGCCATTATCTGGCACCTTGCCTCATGTGTTGTGTCTTGAGTATTTCACGTGAGGTAAATAGTTTCTGGCAAAGGGCGGGTCTGCACGTGCTCGATCTTAACATTGCTGGGAGGTGGTTTGCACGCAGAAGCAGGTTCAAGGGAGTGAGTGTTTTGTTTAGGAAAATTAAATGCATCAGCATTGTGCCGCCACCCTATTATATATTATTTATATTGAGGGAATCCTGCGGTTACCCTGCTCTACATAGTAGTTTTTCTGTGGGAACAAAAGCTCTGTCCAGTCAATCCCATCACAGAGCTGGGAGACTCAGTAGGGCGATGAAGAAATCAAGTATTCCATTGTGGGTTCAGTGGTTCCGGCAGCTTCAGAGTGAGGAAGGGAATGGGCGTTGAGAGGTATGCGAGTTGCTCCCACCAACTCAGGCAGGTGACTCCACTTTCCCACCTGTGGTCGCTAACCCGTCTCTCAGGCGCCATCCGTACCATTTATTTGTAGATTTTTTTTGTTTCCTTACTAATACTCCATCGTTCATGATAGGTATGTTACTTTGTTTTTTATTTTTCTGCTGCTGCTGCACACCACTGTTGTCATGTAATCTGCGATAGTGTTTTAAATAGACCACGGCTACTGGCCTATACTGGGCCAGTAGATACACAAGATACATATGTAACACTTGCGTATCTGTGTGGTGATGTTTCGCCAGCCAGTGGCTAAATCAATCCAGTATTCAAATAATCAAATAATACTGGAAATGGTGGAAGACATGGTAATAGTTTAAATGTGACTGTCCTTCAGCCATGATGAATCTGTTGGATACGTGATATATGTATACCTGGAAAGTACTCAAGGGCCTGGTCCCAAATCTGCACACTGCCATAACAACATACTGGAGTGAGAGAGATGGGAGGAAGTGCAAAATAAACCCAGTGAGGATACGGGGAACACTCAACATTCGGGATCCCAGATCATTCAACATCTTACCAGAAGATATCAGAAACACGGTTGAACAAGTGTAGAAGCCTTCAAGAGGAAATTGGACAAGTATCTTCATCAGGTGTCAGATCAACCGCGCTGTGATGGATATGTGGGGCAGCGGGCCTCCAGCAGCAACAGCCTGGTTGACCAGACAAACACCAGACGAGCCTGGCCCATGGTCGGACTCCGAGAGTAATGAAACTCGAAACTCTTCAGAGGTATATCAAAGGTAAAGGTAAGGTAGAGGCTGTGTTGCACGTCTTATTCGTCTAGGGCTGGTCTTGCCCAACCATTCTTATGAAAATATTAGTCCATCCCGTGTTTAAAATTATCCAAAGTAACTTCACAACCCTTGGTGTTTGTGTCACTCATCTGCAACTATACTGTCATATAAGTGGTAGGGGGAAGAGAAAGGAAATGCCAGAAAGATATATTTAGTGGGACAGCAGAGCGTACCACAAATTTGTAAACGTTATTTATATGTTCCTCAGATATATGATGTAACCTAATATGTACATGAATGGTATACAGTACCGATCAGCCAACCAGTGGCTGATTAAGCCACTGGTTGGCGAAACGTCTGCAATAAAAATGTTGCACGTGTCTAATTCCCGTAACCTAATATGTCCATGTTACAAATGTGTACAAAAGAAACTAAGGAAATTACACAGCCTTAAACCAGACTGCTTATGGTATCTATTCACCCTGTTTGTAAATATGTAAGCGGTATTACCCAATCATTTTTAGTATATTTATAATTTTATCATTCGATTAAATAAAAAATATTTTGTTGGACCGAAATCACTAATCGATACAGTGACTTAAGAAAATAACTAATCGATACAGTGACTTAAGAAAATCACTAATCGATACAGTGACTTAAGAAAAGCGCTTAGCATCTTATGAATTTTCTCTTCATTGTATTATCGTGCTGTCTGATGTACCGTTATTATTTTCATCCCTTGACACTTCGTGTAGACCAAAACAGTACTCGGTATGATAAATTAGACACACGTGCAACACTTGGGTATCCTTACTGAGGGAACTTTTCGCTACACAGTGGCTTCAATCCTGATGAAGCCACTGCATGACGAAACGTTTTCCTCAGTAAAGATACTAAGTGATTATCAAATGGTATACAATACCGACAGGTTAGTAGATTAGACACATAGGCAACATTTAGGCAACTTTATTCTGAAACGTTTCGCCTACACAGTAGGCTTCCTCAGTCGAGTACAGAAAGTAGGCGGGAGCAGTAAAGATGTGAAGACGATGTAATCAGTCCATCACCCTTGAAGTCGTAGATTTGAGGTTGTCAGTCCCTCAGCCTGGAGAAGTTCTGTTCCAAAGTCTGAAACTAACTGAAGATCAAGCGAACGAACGAACGATAGTACAGGTAAGATCCCAAATGGGATGAGCGGGGAAGACGGGACAGACGAAGAATAGTGCTGGAGAGGAGTGTTCTTAGTCGTAGAAATAGAGCCAGGGCTTAACCCAGCAGCGAAGGCGATCGTGGGACAAATATTGAGAAGAGAAATTCAGGCTCTTCTATTGGGACTCCGGTGGGGTGAGCGGGAAGGACGGGACAGGCAAAGATTAGCGCTAGAGAAGAGTGTAGAATTGAGCCATGTCTTAACCCTAAAGCTAAGGCGAAAGCGGGTCAGAGAATGGTACCTGTCAGAGAATCCAAGGTTATTTGTAAATAGGGTTAGGAGCAGGATCATACAAGGAGTAGAAAAGGTTGTGGAAATATAAACACAAATGCAGTATAATGTGATCCTTTATTGACTACGTTTCGCCCACACAGTGGGCTTTTTCAAGTCACAAACAGAACTACCTGGGGTAAAGCAAAGCAAACAAGTTTAGGTAAGATCCCAATGGGATGAGCGGGGAAGACGGGACTGATGAAGAATAGCTCTGGAGAGGAGTGTCCTTAGTAAGAGAAATAGAGCCAGGGCTTAACCCAGCAGCCTTAGCTGCTGGGTGGAAGGAACGCGAGTATTTATAGTCCGGTTCAGAATGCTGAGGTCAGGTGAAGAATGCTGCATCTGATGATGTACCGAGTGGGGTTATAGAGTCTAAAAACTTGGGTAGCTTGGAAAGGAGATTGGACAAGTTTGTGAGCAGACCTTCTACAGTGTTCTTATGTGGGATAGCGATGAAGAAGTTTCTTGGCAAGTGGTTCAGCTATGTTATAGAAGCCACTATTCTGGTTGAAGTTGTCGGATATAGAAATAAGTGATGATTCCAGGATTCTTCGGTATTGAGTGTTGTCTTCTGTGGCGATGAGTCTTGAGTTTCTGTAGTTTATCAAGTGGTTGTGTGAATTACGGTGTTGTGTTGTCACACAACCACTTGATAAACTACAGAAACTCAAGACTCATCGCCACAGAAGACAACACTCAATACCGAAGAATCCTGGAATCATCACTTATTTCTATATCCGACAACTTCAACCAGAATAGTGGCTTCTATAACATAGCTGAACCACTTGCCAAGAAACTTCTTCATCGCTATCCCACATAAGAACACTGTAGAAGGTCTGCTCACAAACTTGTCCAATCTCCTTTCCAAGCTACCCAAGTTTTTAGACTCTATAACCCCACTCGGTACATCATCAGATGCAGCATTCTTCACCTGACCTCAGCATTCTGAACCGGACTATAAATACTCGCGTTCCTTCCACCCCAGGTAGTTCTGTTTGTGACTTGAAAAAGCCCACTGTGTGGGCGAAACGTAGTCAATAAAGGATCACATTATACTGCATTTGTGTTTATATTTCCATTGTGTCGGTATTTTATACCATTTATTTCCAGAAAAGGTTGTGATGAATGGTTTGAAAAACCGACAAGTTGAAGATTGAGACACTTATGCAGCATATGGGAATCTTTATTCAGGAAACGTTTCGGCACACAGTGGCTTCATCAGTCCAATACAAAGAGGAAGGCGTAAGGAGAGGAGGAGAATGAGGTAATCAGTCCCTCAACCTGGTAATCAGTCCCCCAGGTTGAGGGACTGATTACCTCATTCTCCTCCTCTCCTTACGCCTTCCTCTTTGTATTGGACTGATGAAGCCACTGTGTGCCGAAACGTTTCCTGAATAAAGATTCCCATATGCTGCATAAGTGTCTCAATCTTCAGAAAAGGTTGTGTTGGTTTGTGGGTCTGTGAATGTCTTCGTCAAGGAGAGAGGTCCAGTAGTCGTGTCGTGTCTCAAGTTTGTCTATCTGTCTGCCACTGGGCGTCTTCCAGTACAGATTCAGCGCAGGGATGTCTAATTGGGCATGGAGAGACTCGCTTGTGGCGAAGTCTTCCCATCTGACATCAAGCACCCAGCGCAGCGCCTTGTTCTGGACACGCTGCAGTTTAAGTAAGTTCGTTTTAGTTGCAAGAGAGAGGGCTAGAGGAGAGTAAGTTATCAGAGGACGTATTAGGGATTTGTAGAGGTGTAGTTTGGTGCGTTGGGAGGCATGTTTCAGCTTGTAGAGGCCCGCAAGAGCCTTACTAGCTATTGCATGTCTTGAGTGAATGTGTCCGTGTAAGCGAAGAAGGTAGTCAAGATGAAATTAAGACACATGTGCAACATCTGGGTATCTTTATTGTAGGCGTTTCGCCATCCAGTGGGTTTATCAATACAGATTCTTGGACATAACTTGAAGACAGAACTATGTACAGAAGATGAGGTAATCAGTCCCTCAACCTAGGAGTAGGTGCGAAGAGCACCATAGTCGTGGAGATTCTTCGCACCTACTCCTAGGTTGAGGGACTGATTACCTCATCTTCTGTACATAGTTCTACTGTCTTCAAGTTATGTCCTAGAATTTGTATTGATAAAGCCACTGGATGGCGAAACGTCTACAATAAAGATACCCAGATGTTGCACATGTCTTAATTTCATCTTGTCGGTATTATATACCATTCTTACACAAGGTAGTCAAGATTAACGCCAAGGACAGTGACAGATTGTGTGATGGGGATGTAAGTGCGGGTGTCAGCTGTTCTGAGCTCGACAGGTAATGGAGGATCACGTTTCCTGCAGTGTCTGACACTGTCAGACACTGCAGCATCATGGGATCTTGTTACAAAGAATTCTTCAACACTTGTCCAACCTTTGGACGAAGACCTACTTCGACTAGTGGATGGTACCACTATGACCCCGCCTCCTCCTGCTTCGCCTCACCTCACTACAGTATATAAACCACGTCTATGGCCCTATGCTGTACATTCTACAAGATTGATGGACTGAACACATCGACTCCAGGCTGAGGGACTGATTACCTCAAACTCCTCTCCTTACGCCTTTCTACTTTGTATTGGGCTGATGAAGCCACTGTGTGGCGAAACGTTTCCTGAATAAAGATTCCCATATGTTGCATATGTCGGTTTTTCAAACCATTCATCACACTTATGTTCACATGACTGACATCCACTACAAGTGCTTCATGGAACTCCTTCATATATTGCTGATTTTGGTCATGTTTTTAATGTTGAAATTTCACGTTTTGTAGTAAGTATCCTCTGGATTTTGTTGCTTGTACCGTGTTAATACAAAGTTTGGAGATTTGTGACGTAGATGGTTCAGAAAACCGACATGTTGGAGAATGAGACACTTGTGCGACATTTGAGAATCTTTATCAAGGAAACGTTTCGCCAGCAGTGGTATTAAATTTAGGATGGACGGGTACACAAGTGGATGTGAATTGGACCTACCTAGCATGGGCCAGTAGGTCTTCTGCAGTGTTCCTTCGTTCTTATATTTTTATGTAGCTGGTTTGGCAGAGTTGCATAGCTGAGAGGAATAAGTTGTTCAGTAGCATCATTGAAGCGGATACTATTTTGGGTAGCTTGTTAACACTTGCTTTCGTTAGTTATACGTAACATGTATGGATTGCGCTCCAAGTGACACGATCAAAGCAGGAAGAGGAGGAAGCTGTGTTCTGGGAAGGGCGGGAGGCTGGATGTGGGTAGTGAATGACATTTAAGGGCAGAGGTACAGGGCTTCGCCCTTGACCACTGAATATGCTACTGTTGCCACTTGTACTAATGATGGCGCTAGCACCAACAGCTTAGTCCTATTGCTGATGTCATTTTTCTGTGATTACTGCTGCTGTATTTTGGTTTTGCTTGCTGCCTCAGTGCTGTTACTTTTGCTGCTGCATTTCTGTTTCTGCTGCTGCCGCCGTATTTCAGCTGTTGTCGCTGCTTCATTACTTGCTACTTTCCGCTGTCTGTATAGGTACAAGTATATTAATATTGATAATAGTGGCAAAATATCTCCTTCAAAAAATGTCTTGATGTAGATGTGCTTACTCCCTTCAATCCGTTGTTACTACTCTCTTATGTTACTACTACAGTCTTCAGCTGTAGTTGCTACTTTTCCGCTGTTGCTGCTATCTTTTTGTTGTTGCTTCTGTTGATATCGCTTTTTGTTGTTACTGCCTTTTTTTTTGTAGCGCTGCTTCCTTTGGTGTTTCCCTTTTATTCCTGCCCTTGGTGTGTATGCACCTGACATAACATTCTCAGGCACTGGTTGGTGACCTTTATTTGTCTGAGGCACTTTAGCTACTCGTTTGGCTAACTAGTATGATTAAAACGTACTAAAGCTGCCTTAATACTATTGCCTGACTGTTTTCAGTGGCAGTCTGATATCCTTATTTATGATATTGTTTTGACAGGGGATATATAAATCCAGATGTGTGTATTTCTGCGCGTTGGCACTTTGTTTCCTTTATTCCCTATTTTATAGATTGAAGTATGTGTTGCGAGAGTATAATTGAAGTGCAGCCTTAATAACGCACAAGCAGACAGGGTTTAAGCTCGACTAACTTGGATTTTAAACATGCTTACCTGATCAATTTTTGCTACAAGATAATTCTCTCTCTCTCTCTCTCTCTCTCTCTCTCTCTCTCTCTCTCTCTCTCTCTCTCTCTCGCTCGCTCGCTCGCTCGCTCACTCACTCGCTATATCTTACTCTATTTTCTCTCCTTTCTCCTCTGTTTTCTTTATTTCTTCTCCGTCTTGCTCTCTTTCTCTTCTCTTTCTGTCTTGCTCTCTATTTCTCTTCTCTTTCTATCTTGCTTTCTCAGATCTCATTCCTGTCGTGCTCTGTCCGATCACACAGTTGCTCTACACTCAAGAAGCCTCTCTTCTACCCCGCCGGGGAGGGGAATTTATATTCTACAAACATCACAACCTTCTCACAATGCTGTCGCATCGTGTGAAAATCAAGCCTGTGAATGGTGCAATAAATGACTCCTCGAAGTTAGCTTTAGCTACCGTCGTTAAGACCTGCCTTCAGGTCAAATTTACGGCAATCCGCTCTCTGAAGGACTCCTTCATTGTCGTCTGCACAGACGACACGGAAGCGTCAAAACTAATGAACGACTCTTCAGTCAAGATCCTACAAACACAACAATTCACTCTATCCCCGTCTCCATTCTTGAAGTCGAAACGTTCGGTCTTTGTGAAAAGACTGGACAATATCGTCACTTCTCTCTCTACTGAAGCATTGAAGACATCCAATGAGGAACAAAACACCTGGGCCTCTGTAGACAGCATCTCCAAGATCCCCAACGCCTCTTCTATGCTAAAGATTACATTCTCAGACGTCTCCATGGCTGCCCAAGCTCTCTCTCATATTACCACATTCGCCCAAGTCATGTAGAACAAAAACGTTTCACATACATCTCCCACTGCTGGACCTGCTACTCCTATAACCACACCACCAAGGACTGCCCCATCAAGGATAAGAAGTTTTGTTCAAAATGTGGGAATGATGGACACGATTTCAGATCCTGCACCATTACTACATCACTAACATGTCTTAACTGCAGGGGTAATCATCATACCCTTGCAGCTAAGTGCCCACTCAGGAAAGAAATCATAGTGAAGAAAACTAAAGTTCTGAAGAACACCTCCAATTCACCGACATACGCTGCAATGACCAAACCACAAACCGACACCACCAAGACTACATGCTAATCTACAGGCACCTTCGACCAGCAACTCCCTCTCTCCACTCCCCGACGGTGCTTCCTCCAAGGTGCTGTACTGCATAGTGTATGCACACCTTGCAAACGCAGCAAACCCCGGCACTTTCAACACCACTATTAACGAACTATTCCGTCTGAACATGCCTGCCTTCAATTTTCCGGACTCCACACCTTCAGCAGACATCCTCAAGATCCTTCCCAACGCCCTGAACTTTACTGCACCTGCAGACCTGTCTCCTGCCCAAGCAACTGCTCCTGTTACATCTATAACCACTTCCACCGCTGACAACGTTGATCATGCTGCCTCAACCACCGTCCCCCAGCCTGCTGTTACACAACCATTACACCTCACCACTGCTCCTGTCGACCCTTAGTCACCTGCTACCACCATTGTAGATTCGCCCAATGAATCCACTCCAAAGAGGAAGATG
>NC_069409.1:75476455-75498825 GCF_026875155.1 Cherax quadricarinatus
TTTTTCTCTCCCCTCTCCCTCCCCCCTCCCCAATATCTTACTTTTTATTTTCTCCCTTCTCTCTTTTTTCTTTATTTCTTCTCCTTTCCTTGCTCTTTTTTCCCTCTTCTCTTTCTGTCTTGCTCTCTATTTCTCTTCTCTTTTTTATCTTGCTTTCTCAGATCTCATTCCTGTCGTGCTCTGTCCGTTTCACACAGTTGCTCTACACTCAAAAAGCCCTCTCTTCTACCCCGCCGGGAGGGGAATTTATATTCTACAAACATCACAACCTTCTCACAATGCTGCCCGCATCGTGGAAAATCAAGCCTGTGAATGGGTGCAATAAATGACTCCTCGAAGTTAGCTTTTAGCTACCGTCGTTAAGACCTGCCTTCAGGTCAAATTTACGGCAATCCGCTCTCTGAAGGACCCTTCATTGTCGTCTGCACAGACGACACGGAAGCGTCAAAACTAAGAACGACTCTTCAGTCAAGACCTACAAACACAACAATTCACTCTATCCCCCCTTCTCCATTCTTGAAGTCGAAACTTTTCGGTCTTTGTGAAAAGACTGGACAAATATCGTCACTTCTCTCTCTACTGAAGCATTGAAGACATCCAATGAGGAACAAAACACCTGGGCCTCGGTAGACAGCATCTCCAAGATCCCCAACCCCCTCCTTCTTATGCTAAAGATTACATTCTCAGACGTCTCCAGGGCTGCCCAAGCTCTCTCTCATATTACCACATTCGCCCAAGTCATTAGAACAAAAACTTTTCCCACATACATCTCCACGCTGACCTGCTACTCCTATAACCACACCACCAAGGACTGCCCCCATAAAGGGATAAGAAGTTTTGTTCAAAATGTGGGAATGATGGACACGATTTCAGATCCTGCACCATTACTACATCACCAACATGTCTTAAACTGCAAGGGTAATCATCATACCCTTGCAGCTAAGTGCCCACTCGGGAAAGAAATCATAGTGAAGAAAACTAAAGTTCTGAAGAACACCTCCAATTCACCGACATACGCTGCAATGACCAAACCACAAACCGACACCCCCCAAGACTCTACATGCTAATCTACAGGCACTTCGACCAGCAACTCCTCTCCCCAAATTTCCCCGACGGTGCTTCCTCCAAGGTGCTGTACTGCATAGTGAAATGCACACCTTGCAAAACGCAGCAAACCCCGGCACTTTCAACACCACTATTAACGAACTATTCCGTCTGAACCTGCCTGCCTTCAATTTTTCCGGACTCCACACCTTCAGCAGACATCCTCAAGACCCTTTCCCAACGCCCCTGAACTTTACTGCACCTGCAGACCTGTCTCCGCCCAAGCAACTGCTCCTTTTTACATCTATAACCACTTCCACCGCTGACAACGTTGATCATGCTGCCTCAACCACCGTCCCCCAGCCTGCTGTTACAAACCATTACACCTCCCCCACTGCTCCTGTCGACCCTTTTAGCCCACCTGCAAACCCACCATTGTAGATTCGCCCAATGAAATCCACTCCAAAGAGGAAGATAGCGACGACTCCAGAAAAACCCTCATGGGAAAAAATTTTAAATTTTCACACTTCTCCTTCAAAACACTGACACCATGACTGTACTAAACCCTTTACAAAAGCCTCAGTCCCGGGAAAACAGTCAAGTATGCCTGTGAATCACCGCTTCACTTCGCACTCACCAAGTTCTTGAGTTCATCAAGCCTCTACGTTTCACCTTCAGTAACAAGGCTAAATTATACCACCTATCTAGGAGCAGCTTCAAAAAGTTCGAAAATGGCTCCATTGCTAACCTGCCTCCTCAGTTACTCCTATAACTCCCATGTGTGTTCTACCCTCTGATGTGACCTAGCCTGCTGCCAGCTACTCAAGATTCAAGACTTCAACTACCACAAGTTCGATACAACAGTCCCTGCTATTCCTGTTCTCAAGTCTGACCCACGATCGCCTTAGCTGCTGGGTTAAGCCCTGGCTCTGTTTCTCTGACTAAGAACACTCCTCTCCAGAGCTATTCTTCATCTGTCCCGTCTTCCCCGCTCATCCCATTGGGAGCTTACCTGATCTTATTTGATTTTGATTTGATCTTGCTTTCTCATTCTTCTCTATATTTTCTCTCCTTTTTTTTTCTCTCTCTCGTAATTCAGGGGTTGGAGTGGTAATGTGGTTGGATTTTTTGCGAGTGATAAGAGTAGGGACGATGTAGCAGTGTTAGGGGAGAGGAAGTGATGTGTGTTGGACAAGATGGCAAGAATGTTGAGGACGAGGGTGGTATCGCTGTAATATATCACCCAAGGTACCGAGAGATGTACAAGGACACATGTGCAACATATGGGTAAATAAGTTCCTTATATGATAAATTAGACACATGTGCAACTCTTGGGTATCTTTATTGAGGAAACGTTTCGCCACACAGTGGCTTCATCAGTCCATACAAAGGGGAATCTTGAGCAGGAGTAGAATAAGGTAATCAGTCCCTCAACCTTGAGTCGAGGGTCAGTCCTCAATTAGGACTGCCCATCGACTCAAGGTTGAGGACTGATTACCTCATTCTACCCCTGTTCTTCAAGATTCCCTTGTATGACGATGAGCCCCCTGTGTGGCGAAACGTTTCCCAATAAAGAACCCAAGTCGTTCTCGAACCTTTCACTACAAGTTCCTTATATTTTGCGCATTGTCTTTATATAGTGGTGGTAAATGAGAGTGCTAGTGTGCTGGAGAGGAGTAGTGGAGAAATGGTAGTGGAAAGTGTTGAGGATGGAGGGTGGGGGATAGTAGAAGTGGAATATGTTTTAATGTGGAGAAAGACGATTGATAGTATTAGTAGCATATATCGAGGATGGAGACGGTGACGTCATTGCAGTATGTGGAGGTTTTTAGTGGTGTATTATGTTTTGAGGAGATTAGTAGTGTGGGGACGAGGGCGGTAGTAGTTGTGGGAGGGTAGGATGTTGAGGATGGAAGGTTTGGTGTGACGTCATTGCAACGAGTCCTCCTCCCCCTATTTCCCCCCTCCGCCTTACACCCACTTGGTTTCATTATTTTAACTACGTCCAACACCCACCTTTTCCTCCACCCTACCCTGGTCCCTCATTGCTTGAGGGGAAAATCTATAATCGGGGTTAGTAAGAATTGGCTAGAGAGTAGTAAGGTAATTGGCAAATAAAAATACAAGAGCATAAGGAAACTAAATCATGCAGTGGGCTTATTAGTCAACTAAGAAAGGGCTTTTGACAATTCCGCCCCCAAATTTGTTGCCACTCGTGTAAATGATATATTGACAGGTCATATTCAGGGGTAGATGGTCTATTACTGTATAATTATTCAGATGCGCTGAAAATGCATCAGTACACTGCAAAACAGTTTTTTATAGAAAAAAATAATTTTTTTCAAGGTTAATGATATATACAAGAGAGCGCGCAAAGCATGGCCATGCACCATTTATTTTTTAAATAACATTGGTTAATGTGCGCAAATCTTTCACGTTTGGATTAAACGCTCCACTTTCTACAACTTTAAATCATTAATAAGCTACAAATCCTTATAAAACATTCCAGTTCGATTTATGTGCAATTAGTATTAGAAACCAACTTTGCCCGGGTAAATACAGAAGACAAAATAGGCTAATTTTCAATCATTAACTTACTTAAATAAATCTATAAAAAGTAAATGCTGCACTTAGACACCGCGTTGGTTTGCAATTTTATCTGGACACAGCGAAACCTCCAGGTCAAAAGAGGCTATTACAGTTAGGTAGTTAAAAATTAAAAACATAAGCTATGTAAAGTTTGCCTTTACACTTCCGTAAATAACAAGAGAGTTTGGTTGGGTTTTTGACTTCGGTCCTGACAAAAGTAATAAGCAATGTAGTTTGGCTAGGCCGTTTGCATTTATATTAGTATGTATTTATGTATAAAAATTTAATATATATAATATATATAATATATATAATATTATATAATATTATATATATAATATATATTATAATAATATAGAAAATATATGTTATATATATATATATTATATATATTTATATATATATATATAATATATATATATAATATATATAAAATGCATATATAAATATATAAAAAATAATATATAATATATAAAAAATAATATATAATTATATATATATATATATATATATAAAATATATATATAATATTATATATAATATATAATATAATATATATATATATATATATATATATATATATTATATTTTATATATTTATATATATATATAAATATATTTTATATATATATAATTATAATATAATATTATATAAAATTTTATATATATATATATATAATATATATATTATATAATTATATAAAAATATATATATATATATATATAAATATATATTTTTAAATTTATATTAATAATATATATATATATTTTAATAAAATATTATATATAAAATCACAAGGAATGGGAGTGTTCAGCTCAGAATCTTTTACACGTCTCTGTACGTCATCAGGAGCTGTGCAGTTTTTGCAAGAGCAGCAACAGGGGGATTGATGGGAAGTTTCCTCTGAGTAACGTAGCATAGTGACATTTTGAGAAGAACTAGCTGGCGTCACCTTGCTACCTTATTCTGAGGAAACTTTCCCCTCGGTCTACCTGATGTTGCCCTTTAACACTGCAAACCTGATGACGCAGAGATGTGAAATATTTTGAGCTGAAGATTTCCATCCCCGTGGCTTGTTTTGCGAATATATATAAGTAAGCATGATGTAGAGATCATACCTTTGTTGTAAGATGACTTTTACAATGGACCCCGTGGGCGATTTCCAGGCAGAGATGTGAGGGTAAGTCTCTGCACCTCCTGCCTCTGTTCACCTAGCATTAAATAGGGTATCCGGGTGTTAGCCGACTGTTGTAGGTCGCAGCCTCGCAGGGAGTATAAGAGAGAGGGACATGACTTGGAAATGAGCTGGGTCAGAATAATAGCTCTTAGAATATAAATTGAACTGTGCTAAATATAAAAAAAATAGATAAGGGTGGTAGCAACCGGACAGGTAGCAGAGAACAGCCCAGAACAGTGTACACCCTAGCGAGGTAGCTGGTTGATTACTGTCTGGGTTTCGCTGTTAGTGTCATCACCCGTCAGCAGACTCTTGCTCGGGTATTTTCAAGGCCGCATCTTGCCCCTCCCCGCTAAGTTCATCTCAGTTTTCCAGTTATCGATTGTTTCTGTTGTTTCAAAAGTTATACAAATATTAATCTGTTAAAGCCTCGCGTTTGGGTTTTATGCAGTAATTAGCTTATATTCTCGCTAATATATTTAGCCGGTTGAAAATATTGGTAATAACGCATTTGGAGTGTACATTGAAAAATATATACCTCTCAGCTGATCACCTCGCTGCCAGACGAATATTTTGTCAAACCTTGTACTGTACAGCCTACATTTTTCTTTACGTGTTGCATGGTTAATCAGTCTCAATATATCAGTTTTACTCTTCGTGGATACTCTGTTTAATACATTTCTCCGAACATCATTACATTACTGTAATACCAATGCTGGCCATTTATAGTCACATGGTTACCATTGAAATTCTAGACCAGTGATAAGTGTGGTGGTGCGGTACGACAGCAGAGGGTAAAAGCGTATGGTAGTAACAGCTGGTCATGGAAGAATAGTATGTTCCGTGAGTCCGCGGGAGTATGATGTCGTGTGTGCATTGCTCCGGTGGATATAGCATTTTTTATTGGATTCCCAACCGCGAAGTTATTAGTTTTTTCTTGGAAATTGGGTAATGGTAAATATAATCGACTTTTTTTTTAAACAAACAGTATAAATAATTTTGTAAATTCATTCGTATGCAGATAATTCTGACACGTTACCTGAAGAATATATTATATATATATATATATATATATTATATATATATATATATATATATTATATATATATATATATATATTATTATATATATAACTTAGTGGATGGCCCTCTCACTGTGATATGGTCCGGCGCAAACACACTTATGCCTTGCTCAGAGAGAATGTTTCCCCTCCTCTCTTGCAAGTCTTGTAACATTGCATAGCTCCTGACGACGTAACGAGTGCGAAAGATCTTGAGTTAAGAATTTCCATTCCCATGTGGCTTGTTCTGCATTGTTTAAGATCGCCTGTTTGCGATTGTACTGCATTTATATATTTGTGTGTGTGGGGTGTGTGGTGGGGTGTTTTATATAAAAAATATATAATATATATATATATATATATATATATATATATATATATATATATATATATAAATACCACCTCTATAGCTGGATTGGGGACCCTCATCCTCAGAGAAGACAATAAACGTACCTCTGGGAAAACTCAAGGTTCTCCCCGGAGCTGTTTGAATATTTTCTTCTCCCCACCACCCCCCCCATATATTTTATTTTCTATGTGAACATTTATTAATAAACAGAATACATTTACAGAAAAAAATAAACATGAATACAATGGCACAATGTATCAAAGATCACGAATTTCCTCCAGCTCCTCTGAGGCTGGATGCGAGCCAAGTATGCAGCAAGCATTTTCCCTCTGGATGGCTATGCTGAGGCGCTGGAACATGAAGTGGCCGCCCTTGGGTCCCTGGTAGTGTCGATGAGTCTGGGAACCCCAAATTCTTTAAAGGGAAACGTGTGGCATTTTTTTCCCCCAAGATCCCAAGGTCTCTGATCCCACTGGGACAAATTGATACTGTTGGCTTATGTGCCTGTACTTGTACTCCTCCCTGTGGTCAGCAGCTCCTCCCTGTCGCCCCACACTGTGATGGATATAGGTGTCAGCCAGTGTGGACACACAGGTATAGTCCCATGCTAAGAGCCTGCCATTCTTCCAAGAATAGATGGTGATCCCGTCGGGGCGGTTTGCTGAGTTGTGGGTATTGTTGGCTGCTAGTGATTGGGGCTCCCTCTCGGCTGGGCATCCAGCTGTAGCAAGGGTTCTCTTAATGATGTCGTTGACCTCATTATGTCTTGCATGCCAGCCCTTGGTTTTGGAACAGTTAAGACCATGTAGACTATTGGTCTGCTTGTGCTTCGCCGCAAATACACACGTATTCTGTGTGAATTGGGGCATCAAGGCGCAGAGCCACTGCAATATGGAGGGTCTTAGGGTCGAGTCGCGTTCCCATTGCCGATATGGGAACGTTTGGAGGAAGCCCCGGAGTGAGGTGCGCTCACAGCCTGGAGACGGGCAATCTCCCTATCTGATGTTGCAGCCCTGAGCAAGTTGGCAATCACTTTTTCAGCGATCGGGCTATTCCAGCTTGACTGTGAGCCAGTGCTACTCTAGGGTTTGGTGCTGGAGCAGCAAGAGTCTCCCATTCAGTGATGGCACTGGCATAGCTAGGGTTTTCTATTCCTGCCGAGTCGCTGAGGTAATCAGGAAGAATTTGTCTTATCAACTCGTTTGATGCTATGGAAGAGGATAGGAAAGCTGGTAGAGCAATCTGGGAGGATCTGCGTACTCCTAGCCCTCCAAGCCTGACCGGAAGTGAGGCTTGCAACCACTGTCCATCTTCAAGGGAAAGATTCAATATACTCTCTAGCATGGTCTTAAGGAGAGAGTCATATTCCTTGAGTTTTGGACTGCTGAAGGCTGGGGAGCATCTCAAAAAAGTAGGTAAGTTTGGGATTTACAGGCACCTGGTGAGTAGGTAGAAGGCATCGTGTGTGTCAATGTCTTTCATCCTGCTTTCCATCGTCCGGAGGTCTGAGACTGTTTTTTCTAGGATCAGATCGATGGCATTGGACAAAAGAGGAGCACCAAGGAGAGTGCTATTGGCTGGATCAATGGCTCGTGCTCCTGGTAAAACGGCGCTGATATTCTGGATCATCTGTTGATTGGTAGAAACTATTTCACATTTGGTGGGGGTTTTAAAAAAAGACCCAGGGTTTCTCCCCATGTCTTTAATTTTACTGATGTCCTCTAGGAGAGGATTTCTGTTGTGCCCGCTAGGGTACCATCCCTCCAGGGAAACCCGATATTGAGCTCACTGGAGAGTGCTTCTGTGACTTCCTTGATGACCAAACAAAATAGAAAGGGGGCGAGAGGGTCCCCTGTTGCACGCCCTCACATGATCAATTTCATGGTCTCCAAACAATAGTTTGGAAGTCCCCACTAAAACACGATTCTAAGAAGGGATAAAGGGAAGGGAAGTTTTTTAAAAAACTGCTTGGAGAGCAGCATCCCTTCTGACTTTAGTTGAAAGCGTTGGCAAAGTCCAATTTGACCAAGGCTTTTTCATCGGATAGTTTTTTGATATATACTCGTGCTGCGTGGGCAGCTGCTTCACAGCCTTGTTGAACGCCGAAACCTAGCTGAGTTGGTTTTTAGCATTGCAGCAGCCTCTTGACTCACCCTTCTTACTGCAGCCTTGGCGACTAGGCGCCGAAGGGGGTTACCCACTGCAATGGGCCAGATTCCGCCATCCTTTTTTCCGGAGGGCACACAATGAGGCACCCAAAGAAAGGGGGCTGATGGCCTCTGGGACACTGCCAGCCAGGCACAGGTTGGAAATTTGGCGAGTTCAGACATATATATATAATATATAATATATATATATTTTAATATATAAATATATATATATATAAAGTAATGTGTGTGTGTGTTCGTGCCGAAATAGGCAGAACTTCGATCATGGCTTAAAATAGCAAACGCTCATCTTGCATATAGACAATAAAAATTTGTGTATGCAGTAATTTCGCCAAAATCATTCTGGGAAACCCAACGAAAAATAGATTTCACTGTGTTTAGTATTAATTTTTGTAAACAATCTAAAACATATTTATTGGTAATCTAAAATAAATTGTTCTTGTTATAATAAGGTTAGGGAAGTTTTCTTTAAAATTCTTCTGGTGCAAAATTAAAATTTTACATTAACATTAATGAAAAAAATATATCTTTTAAAGTATCGGAGAAAATTTAGAAAGGACTTAATTTTTTAAATGAGTTTGCAAGTTGGCCGTCCCCACCGAGGCAGGGTGACCCAAAAAGAAAGAAATCCCCAAAAAAAATGCTTTCATCATCATTCAACACTTTCACCACAAAACACATAATCATCTTTTTTTTGCAGAGGTGCTCAGAATACAACATTTTTTAAGAAGCATAAAGTATAAAGATAACAGCATATCCCTCCAAACTGCATATCCCAAACCCCTTTAAAAGTGCAGGCTTGATTTCCCCCATTTCCGGGACTCAAGTCCGATATAAAAAATAACCGGTTTTCCCCTAAACCTTTTCACAAATTTACCTGCTCACCCCTCCAAAGATCGTCGTCCCAAGTACCATTTGTCTCCATTCACCCCTATCTAACACGCCCCGGGCAGGGTTTTCTGGAAGTCCAAGCCCCTTGCCCCCCCCCCCCCCCCCTCCTTTACCCCCTCTCTCCAACCCTTTCGGGGACGCCCCAAAACCTCGCCTTCCCTTTCCCCCTTAGATTTATATGCTTTCCCCTTCATTTATTTTATCCATTCTCTCTAAATGACCAAACCACCTCAACAAACCCTTTTGCCCCCTGACAAAATTTTTTTTATTAACTCCCCCCCCTTTTTCCCAATTTCCAACTCCAAATTTTTTTCTGCTAATTTTTACACCACACTTTTTCCCCTTTAGACAGGACATCCCACGCCCCCAACCGTCTCCTCGCTTCTCATTTACCACCCAAGCTTCACCCCCTTTTAAAAGAGTGTTGGTACTATTTTAATTTCTACATTCCCTTTTGCCTCCAAGATAACGTTTTTTGACTCCCAATACCTCAAGCACCACCCCCTTTTTTTTTCCCTCTAAATTTCTATGATTAAACCTCATCCTTCATAAATCCTTTCCGCCACACCTAAACCCCCAAGTATCTGAAAACTTTTATTTTCTATACTCCTCCCCCCAATTTGATACCCAAATTTTTCTTTATCAAAATCATTTGATACCCCTCCCCTTTACTCTTTTTTTATGTTCACTTTAAAATTTCTACCTTTACACCATCCCAAACCATCCCCCCAAACTTTTTCAAAATTTTTTCTTTAGAATCTCCCATAAGACAGTATCATCGCAAAAAATAACTTGTTAATTTCCCCTTTTGAAATTTTATTCCCATAATTTTAAAAACCCACCCCCCCTTTCCCCAACACCCTAGCATTTACTTCTTTTAAACCCCATCTATAAATAATTTAAAAAACCCTGGGGACATTTCACTCCCTGTCAAGACCTAACTTTTTACCGGGGAAATATTTCCCTCTCTTTACACACCTAACCTGACCTCACTATCCTCAAAAAACTCTTTTACAGCATTTAGTAACTTTCCACCTATTTTCCCTTACTTTTCAACATTGCCACATTGCCCCCTATCCACTCTATCTATGCCTTTTCTAAAAACCATGAAAGCAAAAAAACTTCATTACTTTATCTAAATACTTTCACATATATGCTTAATGTAAACACTTTATCTACAATCCCCTAAACCCATCTGAAAAACCCCCTTGCTCATCCGCAATTAATTCTGTTTCCTCAAAAATTTTTTCCCAATTTTAACCCTACCGTACACTTTTCCCCCGGGTTTTCCCCAATAAACTTATTCCTCTATAATTTTTAGTCTCTTTTGCCCCCCCTTTCCCTTTATAAAAAGGGCCTTTTCATGCTCTCCCCGCCAATCCCTAAAGGTAAAACCCTTCCCCCCCTTTCATACATTTTTTTTTAAAAAAAAAGAAACCCAAACCCCCCCCAACACTATATTCCCCCCCCGGGTTTTAACATTTTGTCATGTTTCCCCTCAGTTTTTCCCCTTTCTTTTAAAACCCCCTTTTCCCTTTTACGTAAACCTAACGAAAACCCCCCCCCACTTTACATTCTGCTCTTTTTTTCACTCCCCAAAAATGGTATACCCCCCTGACCGTGATGAAAAAAAACCCCCCCCCCCTTTCTTCCTCCCAAAATTTAAAAAAATTTCCCCAAAATATTCTCCCCCCCTCTACCCAATACCTCCCCCTCCCCATCCTTTAAATCCCCAAATTTTTTTTTAATGAACCCAAAACCATACTTTTTTTCCCAAAGGGTTTTTACTTTTTTTTTAAAAACACTCCAAAATTTTTTTCTTATTTTTATTAAAATTTTTGAAAAGGCCTCTCCCACTCAAAACATTGTCTCCCTTTTTCACTTCTCTCCCCCTCTCTTCACCTTTTTTTTTTACTGTTTCCCTATTCTCTGCTTTTTTTTATAACACTTCTGCCCTTTTTAAAAACCTCTAAAGCAACTTTTTCTCTTTTTAAAAACACCCTTTTCTTCATCAATTTCCCCCAATCCTCCTCCCTTTTCCCCCCTCCCCCCCCCTCCTATAACCAAAAAAAAAAAAAACTTTTGCCCCCCATTCTTTAAAACTGCCCCTTTTAAAAAATAAATTCCCAAACCCCCCTTTTTAAACCCCCCCCCTACCATCTTTGCACTAAACCCCCCCTTTTTGCCAACAGGCTTATTCTCCCCCAAAATTCCTCCCCCCCTTAGTTTTTTTTCCAAATTTTTTACCTCCCCCCTTTCTTGTTTTTTTTGGGCCCCCTTCCTCCTTTTTTCCCATCTACCTCTTAAATTTTAACTGTAGCTACAACTAAAAATGATCCGATTAATTTAGTTGCCCCCCCTATAAACATTTACATCCTGGAGCCCACCCATCAACCTTTTTTTTCCACCCCAAAACAAACAAAAAAACTCTTTCCCTTAAAGTTTTCACATTTTTAAACCTTTTTAAAAATTTTTTTATCCCCCCCTTTTTTTCATAAAATTTTGGGATTACTTATTTCCAAATCTCTTTCTAAAACACAGCTCAAATTTAAAGGGGGCCCTTTTTCATTACCCCCGGGACCCCCAAAATTACCACTACTCCCTCCATAAAAATTTTTTTTCCCCCCTTTTTGCATTTAAAAACCCCAACCACCATTACTCTACACCCTTTATTCAAAAATCCCCCCGCCAAATTTCCCAAACATTTCCCAAAATCCCCTCTCTCCTCTACACTTCTTTTTTTTCCCCGGTGCAAACGTTACTATAACCCAATTTTCCCCATCCAAACTTTTATTCTACTCCACCTAATTCCTTTTTTTTTTTCCACCCTTCCTCCCATTACCGGGGGTAACCCCCCCCCCCACAAGGCCCCCGATATCGGGCCAAAAAATACTTTTATTCCCCCCACCCTAACCACCCCCGACCCCACTACTTTAATTGTCCACTTTTCCTTGAAAAGATTTATTCTTCCCAAAAATTGATCCCCCAAAAAAGGGGGGCCCCATTTTGCCTTTTTTCCCAAATCCCCAAAATTTTTTTCCTTTTTGCATGGCCCCACCCTTTTACTTTCAAGGGATACCCCCCCGGGTTTAAACCTTCCCCCAAAATTTCCCCCTTAATTTTTTTTCCCCCCCGCGTTCAAACAAAAATCAACTCCAAATTCCATAAAAATTTTGAAAACTTTATAGTAAAATTTGACCCCTTTAAATTTTCCTTTCCCCTCTTTTTAGATGTTATTAAAACGCTTTTTTTATTCCTTTCCCATACCTAAAATTAAGTCTTTCCCCTAAGAAAATGGGGTTTTAAAATCAAAAAAACCCCAAAGGGTTCCCTTTTTTCCCTTTAAAAATTACAAAAAAAAAAAAAAAAAAAAAAAAAAAAAGGGGAACAAGGGGGGGAGGGAAATTTAAAGAAAAGATGATTTGGGTTTAAGAGAAGAAGCTGGATTTTTTTGGAAACAAACAAGGGGGGGGAGATTTTCAATGGAGGAAAAAGGGTTGGTTCAGGGGTTTAAAAGAGTTGAGCTAAAGAAGGAAAAGAAAAAATTTAGGATAAGCATGGGAGGAAAAGAGGGACTAAAAAAGTATTAATTCAAAGGAATTTTGTGGGGTGAATAAAGATTGGATGTGAAAAGTGGGGTTATAGTAAGGGTAAGCACCTGGGGGAAGAAAGAAAGGGAAGGAAAGAGAGATTTTTTGGGGAAAAGTTAGTTGAATGCGTGGGAGTTTGAATCAAGTGTGAGAGTAATGGGGTTGGGGGTTTCAAAAGCTAAAGTGGGTAAAAAAGTTATGGGGGGGAGTAGTAGGAAATTTTGGGTGCCAGGGGGAAATAAAAAAGGGGGGCCTTTAATTGAGCTGTGTGTAGAAAGAGATTTGGTAATAAGTAATAACATATTTTATGAAAAAAGAGGATAAATAAAATATACAAGGTATGATGTAGCACGTAATGAAAGTAGTTTGTTAGATTATGTATTGGTGGATAAAAGGTTGATGGGTAGGCTCCAAAGGATGTACATGTTTATAGAGGGGAAAACTGATATATCGGATCATTATTTAGTTGTAGCTACAGTTAGAGTAAGAGGTAGATGGGAAAAAAGAGGAAGGTGGCAACAACAAGTAAGAGGGAGGTGAAAGTGTATAAACTAAGGGAGGAGGAAGTTTGGGGGAGAAAATAAGCGACTGTTGGCAGAAAGGTGGGCTAGTGCAAAGATGAGTAGTGGGGGGGTTAAAGGGGGTTGGAATAGTTTTAAAAATGCAGTATTAGAATGTGGGGCCCAAAAGTTTGTGGTTATAGGGGGGTGGGGGCAGGAGGAAAGGGGAAGTGTTTTGGTGGAATGATGAAGAAAAAGGGTGTGATAAAAGAGAAAAAGTTAGCTTATGAGAGGTTTTTTTACAAAGCAGAAGTGTTATAAGAAAAGCAGGTATATGGGCAGTAAAAGAAAGGTGAAGAGAGTGGTGAGAGAGTGCAAAGGGAGAGCAGATGATAGAGGGGAGAGGCACTGTCAAAAATTTTAATGAAATAAGAAAAATTTTGGAGTGATTTAAACAAGTTTTAAAAAAGCCCTAGGAAAAGTATGGATTTGTCAGTTAAAAATAGAGTAGGGGATTTTAGTAGATGGGGGAGGGAGGTATTAGGTAGATGGCGAGAATATTTTGAGGGAAATTTTAAAAAGTTGAGGAAGAAAGGGAGGTGGTAATTTCATGCACTGGGGCAGGGAGGTATACCATCTTTTAGGGGTGAAGAAGAGCAGAATGTAAGTGTGGGGGAGGTACGTTAGGCATTACGTAAAATGAAAGGGGGTTTAAAGCAGCTGGAACTGATGGGATCATGACGAAAGTTAAAAGCAGGGGGGGATATAGTGTTGGAGTGGTTGGTACTTTTGTTTAATAAATGTATGAAAGAGGGGAGGTACCTAGGGATTGGCGGAGAGCATGTATAGTTCCCCTTTAATAAAGGGAAAGGGGACAAAGAGACTAAAAATTATAGAGGAATAAGTTTTATTGAGTATACCAGGAAAAGTGTACGGTAGGGTTATAATTGAAAGAATTAGAGGTAAGCCCAGAATGTAGGATTGCGGATGAGCAAGGAGGTTTCAGAGTGGGTAGGGGATGTGTAGATCAAGTGTTTACATTGAAGCATATATGTGAACAGTATTTAGATAAAGGTAATGAAGTTTTTTATTGCATTCATGGATTTAGAAAAGGCATATGATAGAGTGGAAGGGGAGCAATGTTGGCAGATGTTGCAAGTATATGGAATAGGTGTAAGTTACTAAATGCTGTAAAGAGTTTTTATGAGGATAGTGAGGCTCAGGTTAGGGTGTGTAGAAGAGAGGGAGAATACTTCCCGGTAAAAGTAGGTCTTAGACAGGGATGTGTAATTTTCACCATGGTTGTTTAATATATTTATAGATGGGGTTGTAAAAGAAGTAAATGCTAGGGGTTGGGGGAGAGGGGTGGGATTAAATTATGGGGAATCAAATTCAAAATGGGAATTAACACAGTTACTTTTTGCTGATGATACTGTGCTTATCGGAGATTCTAAAGAAAAATTGCAAAAATTTAGTGGATGAGTTTGGGAATGTGTGTAAAGGTAGAAAAGTTGAAAGTGAAAAATTTGAAAAGAGTAAGGTGATGAGGTATCAAATGATTTAGATAAAGAAAAATTGGATATCAAAAATTTGGGGGGGAGGAGTATAGAAGAAGTAAATGTTTTCAGATACTTGGGGTTGAGGTGTCGGCGGATGGATTTATGAAGGATGAGGTAATCATAGAATTGATGAGGGAAAAAAGGTGAGTGGTGCATTGAGGTAATATTTTGGAGTCAAAAAACGTTATCTATGGAGGCAAAGAAGGGAATGTATGAAAGTATAGTAGTACCAACACTCTTATAGGGGTTTGTGAAGCTTGGGTTTGGTAAATGCAGAAGCGAGGAGACGGTTGGAGGCAGGGGGAGATGTCCTGTCTAAGGGCAATGTGTGGTTTTAAATATTATGCAGAAAATTCGGAGTGTGGAAATTAGGAAAAGGGTTTGTGGAGTTAATAAAAAGTATTAGTCAGAGGGCAGAAGAGGGTTTGTTGAGGGGGGTTTTTGGTCATTTAGAGAGAATGGATCAAAGTAGAATGACATGGAAAGCATATAAATCTATAGGGGAAGGAAGGCGAGGTAGGGGTCGTCCTCGAAAGGGTTGGAGAGAGGGGGTAAAGGAGGTTTTTGTGGGCAAGGGGCTTGGATTTTCCAGCAACCGTGCGTGAGCGTGTTAGATAGAGTGAATGGAGACAAAATGGTACTTGGGCCCTGACGATCTGTTGGAGTGTGGAGCAGGTAATATTTAGTGAAGGGATTCAGGGAAACCGGTTATTTTCATATAGTCGGACTTGAGTCCAGGAAATGGGAAGTACAATGCCTGCACTTTTAAGGAGGGGTTTGGGATATGGCAGTTTGGAGGGATATGCTGTGTATCTTTATACTTTATGCTTCTAAACTGTTGTATTCTGAGCACCTCTGCAAAAACAGTGATTATGTGTGTGTGGTGAAAGTGTTGAATGATGATGAAAGCATTTTCTTTTTGGGGATTTTCTTTCTTTTTTGGGTCACCCTGCCTCGGTGGGAGACGGCCAACTTGCAAGAACTCATTTAAAATTAAGTCCTTTCTAAAATTTTCTCCGATACGTTTAAAGATATATTTTTTTCATTAATGTTAATGTAAAAAATTTTAATTTTGCACCAGAAGAATCTTAGAAAAAACTTATACCTTTTTAAACAAAAGTTTTTTAGATTCCAAAAAATGTTTTGTTTGTTTAAATTTTTAATACAAAAAAAACTTTTTATTTTTTTCGTTGGTTAAATGTTTGGGCGAAATTTGCAACACAAATTTTTCTTTTCTTTCTGGCGATACGTTGTATTTCCAAATGAAGAAAAAAATTATTGGCACCGAAAACAAAAACACCAACCCCAAAACAGAACAAAAAACCCACACAAAAATTAATTTTATAATTTTTAAAATATAAAAATAAATCTATTTTTTCTTATTAATATTTAAATATATAAAATTTTATTTTATAATAATATATAAAAATAATTCTATTCCCAAAAAATTATATATATAATATATATATATATATATATTATATATATATATATATATATGTCTGAACTCGCCAAATTTTCCAACCTGTGCCTGGCTGGCAGTGTCCCAGAGGCCATCAGACCCCTTTTCTTTGGTGCCTCATTGTGTGCCCTCCGGAAAAAGGATGGCGGAATCTGGCCCATGCAGTGGGTAACACCCTTCGGCGCCTAGTCGCCAAGGCTTGCAGTAAGAAGGGTGAGTCAAGAGGCTGCTGCAATGCTGAAACCAACTCAGCTAGGTTTCGGCGTTCAACAAGGCTGTGAAGCAGCTGCCCACGCAGCACGAGTATATATCAAAAACTTTATCCGATGAAAAAGCCTTGGTCAAATTGGACTTTGCCAACGCTTTCAACTCAGTCAGAAGGGATGCTGTTTCTCCAAGCATTTTATGGGAAACTTCCCTTCCCTTTATCCCTTCATAGAATCGTGTTATAGTGTGACTTCCAAACTATTGTTTGGAGACCATGAAATTGACTCATGTGAGGGCGTCCCAACAGGGGACCCTCTCGCCCCCTTTCTATTTTGTTTGGTCATCAAGGAAGTCACAGAAGCACTCTCCAGTGAGCTCAATATCTGGTTCCTGGACGATGGTACCCTAGCGGGCACAACAAATCTCTCCTAGAGGACATCAGTAAAATTAAAGAAAATGGGAGAAAGCCTGGGTCTTTCTTTAAACCCCACCAAATGTGAAAATATTTTTCTACCAATCAAAAAGATGACCCAGAATATCAGCGCCGTTTTACCAGGAGCACAAAGCCATTGATCCAGCCAATAGCACTCTCCTTGGTGCTCTCCTTTTTGTCCAATGCCATCGATCTGATCCTAGAAAAAACAGTCTCAGACCTCCGGACGATGGAAAGCAGGATGAAAGACTTGACACACACGATGCCTTCTCCCTACTCACCAGGTGCCTGTAAATCCCAAAACTTACCTACTTTTCTGAGATGCTCCCCAGCCTTCAGCAGTCCAAAACTCAAGGAATATGACTCTCTCCTTAAGACCATGCTAGAGAGTATAATTGAATCTTTCCCTTGAAGATGGACAGTGGTTGCAAGCCCCACTTTTCCCGGGCAGGCTTGGAGGGCTAGGAGTACGCAGATCCTCCCAGATTGCTCTACCAGCTTTCCTATCCTCTTCCATAGCATCAAACGAGTTGATAAGACAAATTCTTCCTGATACCCTCAGCGACTCGGCAGGAATAGAAAACCCTAGCTATGCCAGTGCCATCACTGAATGGGAGACTCTTGCTGCTCCCGCACCAAACCCCTAGAGTAGCACTGGCTCACAGTCAAGCTGGAATAGCCCGATCGCTGAAAAAGTGATTGCCAACTTGCTCAGGGCTGCAACATCAGATAGGGAGATTGCCCGTCTCCAGGCTGTGAGCGCACCTCACTCCGGGGCTTCCTCCAAACGTTCCCATATCGGCAATGGGAACGCGACTCGACCCTAAGACCCTCCATATTGCAGTGGCTCTGCGCCTTTTTGCCCCAATTCACACCAGAATCGTGTGTATTTTTCGGCGAAGCACAAGCAGACCAATAGTCTACATGGTCTTAAAATGTTCCCAAAACCAAGGGGTGGCATGCAAGACAAATGAGGTCAACGACATCATTAAGAGAACCCTTGTACAGCTGGATGCCCAGCCGAGAGGGAGCCCCAATCACTAGCAGCCAAACAATACCACAACTCAGCAAACCCGCCCCGACGGGATCACCATCATTTCTTGGAAGAATGGCAGGCTCTTAGCATGGAATATACCTGTGTGTCCACACTGGCTGACACCTATATCCATCACAGTGTGGGGCGACAGGGAGGAGCTGCTGACCACAGGGAGGAGTACAAGTACAGGCACATAAGCCAACAGTATCAATTTGTCCCAGTGGGATCAGAGACCTTGGGATCTTGGGGGAAAAAATGCCACACGTTTCCTTAAAGAATTGGGTTCCAGACTCATCGACACTACCAGGGACCCAAGGGCGGCCACTTCATGTTCCAGCGCCTCAGCATAGCCATCCAGAGGGAAAATGCTTGCTGCATACTTGGCTCGCATCCAGCCTCAGAGGAGCTGGAGGAAATTCGTGATCTTTGATACATTGTGCCATTGTATTCATGTTTATTTTTTTCTGTAAATGTATTCTGTTTATTAATAAATGTTCACATAGAAAATAAAATATATAGGGGGTGGTAGGAGAAGAAAATATTCAAACAGCTCCGGGGAGAACCTTGAGTTTTCCCAGAGGTACGTTTATTGTCTTCTCTGAGGATGAGGGTCCCCAATTTCCCGCTTAGAGGTGGGACTTTATATATATATATATATATATATAAAAATATTATTTTATATATTAATATATATATATATATATATATACACAACACACCCCACACACACACACAAATATAAAAAATGCAGTACAATCGCCAAACAGGCGATCTTAAACAATGCAGAACAAGCCACATGGGAATGGAAATTCTTAACCCCAAGATCTTTCGGGACTCTGTTACGTCGTCAGGAGCTATGCAATGTTACAAGATTGCAAGAGAGGAGGGGAAACATTCTCTCTGAGCAAGGCATAAGTGTGTTTGCGCCGGACCATATCACAGTGAAGGGCCAATCCACTAAGTTATATATATATATATATATATATATATATATATATATATATATATATTATATATATATATTATATATATATTTTATAATTTTATTTCAGGTAAAAGTTTTCAGGGAAATTTTCTGCATACGAATGAATTTACAAAATTATTTATACTGTTTGTTTAAAAAAAAAGTCGATTATATTTACCATTACCCAATTTCCAAGAAAAAACTAATAACTTCGCGGTTGGGAATCCAATAAAAAATGCTATATCCACCGGAGCAATGCACACACGACATCATACTCCCGCGGACTCACGGAACATACTATTCTTCCATGACCAGCTGTTACTACCATACGCTTTTACCCTCTGCGCCCGTCCCGCACCACCACAACTTATCCACTGGTCTAGAATTTAAAATGGAAAACCATGTGCCCTATAAATGGCCAGAAATTGGTATTCAGTAATGTAATGATGTTGGAGAAATGAATTAAACAGAGTATCCACGAAGAGTAAAACTGATATATTGAGACTGATTAACCATGCAACACGTAAAGAAAAATGTAGGCTGTACAGTACAAGGTTTGACAAAATATTCGTCTGGCAGCGAGGTGATCAGCTGAGAGGTATATATTTTTCAATGTACACTCCAAATGCGTTATTACCAATATTTTCAACCGGCTAAATATATTAGCGAGAATATAAGCTAATTACTGCATAAAACCCAAACGCGAGGCTTTAACAGATTAATATTTGTATAACTTTTGAAACAACAGAAACAATCGATAACTGGTAACTGAGATGACGTAGCGTGGGAGGGGCAAGATGCGGCCTTGAAAATACCCGAGCAAGAGTCTGCTGACGGGTGATGACACTAACAGCGAAACCCAGACAGTAATCAACCAGCTACCTCGCTAGGGTGTACACTGTTCTGGGCTGTTCTCTGCTACCTGTCCGGTTGCTACCACCCTTATCTATTTTTTTTATATTTAGCACAGTTCAATTTATATTCTAAGAGCTATTATTCTGACCCAGCTCATTTCCAAGTCATGTCCCTCTCTCTTATACTCCCTGCGAGGCTGCGACCTACAACAGTCGGCTAACACCCGGATACCCTATTTAATGCTAGGTGAACAGAGGCGGGAGGTGCAGAGACTTACCCTCACATCTCTGCCTGGAAATCGCCCACGGGGTCCATTGTAAAAGTCATCTTACAACAAAGGTATGATCTCTACATCATGCTTACTTATATATATTCGCAAAACAAGCCACGGGGATGGAAATCTTCAGCTTCAAAAATATTTCACATCTCTGCGTCATCGGGTTTTTGCAGGTTTTAAAGAGCAAAAATCAGGTAGACCGAGGGAAAGTTTCCTCAGAATAAGGTAGCAAGGTTTACGCCAGCTAGTTCTTCTCAAAATGTCACTATGCTACGTTTTTCTCAGAGGAAACTTCCCATCAATCCACCTGTTGCTGCTCTTGCAACACTGCACAGCTCCTGATGACGTACAGAGACGTGTAAAAGATTCTGAGCTGAACACTCCCATTCCTTGTGATTATAATATATATATATATATATATATATATTATATATATATATATATATAATATATATATATATATATAATATTTTTAAAATATATTATATAATTTAAAAATATATTAAATATATTTATTTTATATAAATTTTATATATTATATATATATTATATATATTTATTTTAATATATATATATATCATACATATATATTTTCTATATATTAAATATATAAATTATAATATATATATATTATATATTTTAAAATATATATATATATCTAAAATATATATATATTATATATATATATATATATATATATATATATATATATATATATTATATATATTATAAAAATATACATACATACATACATACATATATAATGGCAAACAGGCCCATAGCCAAACTACATGGCTTATTACTTTTTGCTCAGACCCGAAGTCAACCTAACCAAACTCTCATGTTATTTACAGAGACGTGTAAAGGCAAACTTTACATAGCGTCATGTTTTTACTTTGTATAACTAACCAAACTGTATAGCCTCTTGTGACCCTGAGAATGAGTTCAGGCTGTGTCCAGATAAAATTGCAACCCACGCGGTGTCTTAAGTGCAGCATTCTACTTTATATAGATTATTCAAGTAATGTTAATGATTTGAAAATTAGCCTATTTTGCTCTTAGTATTTACCCGGGCAATGTTGGTTTCTAATACTAATTGCACATAAATCGAACATGGAATGTTTTATAAGGATTTGTAGCATTATTAATGGATTAAAGTTGTAGAAAGTGGAGCGTTTAATCAAACGTGAAAGATTTGCGCACATTCAACCAATGTATAACAATAAATGGTGACTGGCCATGCTTTGCGCGCTCTCTTGTATATATCATTAACCTTTGAATAAATTATTTTTTTCTATAAAAAACTGTTTTGCAGTGTACTGATGCATTTTCAGCAGCATCTGAATAATTATACAGTAATAGACCATCTACACTGAATATGACCTGTCAATATATCATTTACACGAGTGGCAACAATTGGGTGCGAAATTGTCAAAAAGCTTGCTTAGTTTGGACTAATAAGCCCACTGCATGATTTAGTTTTCCTTATGCTCTTGTATAGTATTTGCCAATTACCATTACTACTCTCTAGCACATTCTTACTAACACGATATAGATTTTCCCCTCAAGCACGTGAGGGACCAGGGTAGGGTGGGAGGAAAGGTGGGTAGTTGGACGTAGTAAAATCAATGAACCAAGTGGGTGTAGAGGCGGAGGGGGGAAATAGGGGGGGAGGACTCGTTGCAATGACGTCACCAACCTCCATCCTCAACACCCTACCACTACCACCACAACAACTACCGCCCTCGTCCCCACCACTACTAATACATCCTCAAAACTACTAATACACCACCATAAAACCTACCACATACTGCAATGACGTCACCAGTCTCCATCCTCGATATATGCCTACTAATACTATCAATACCGTCATTTCTCCACATTAAAACCATATTCCCACTTCTACTATCACCACCACCCTCCATCCTCAACACTTACCACTACCATTTCTCCACTACTCCTCATCGCCAGCACCACTAGCATCTCTCAATTCTACCACCACTATATAAAGACATGCGCAATATATAAGGAACTTGTAGATGAATGGTTCAGAGAACCGACTTGGGTATCTTTATTGAGGAAACGTTTCGCCACACAGTGGCTTCATCAGTCCATACAAAGGAGAATCTTGAAGAACAGGAGTAGAATGAGGTAATCAGTCCCTCAACCTTGAGTCGATGTGGGGATCCATCAAAACTTTATGGGCTG
>NC_069409.1:75499325-75587648 GCF_026875155.1 Cherax quadricarinatus
GTGACTTGTTGAGAGTGTATGCGCCTGTGGTGACTTGTTGAGAGTGTAGCCCCTGTGTGTGACCTGTTAAAGGTGTTTTGCGCCTGTTGTGACTTTTTGAGAGTGTATGCGCCTGGTTGTTTTTTGTTGAGAGTGTTGCTCCTGTTGTGCCTTGTTGAGATTTAAATGCGCCTGGTGGGACCTTTGAAGTGTATGTTTCCCTTGGTGACCGTTTGAAAGTGTATGCTCCCTGTTTGGACCTTTTTGAAGGTATGCTGCCCTGTGTGTGACCTTGTTGAATTGTAGCTGCCTTGTTTTTTTTTAAGTGTATGCGCCTGTGTGTGACCTTGTTGAGAGTGTATCGCCTTTTGTATGATTTGTTAAAGTTATGCTGCCTGTGGGAACCTTGTTGAAGTGTATGCTGCCTGGTGTCCTTGTTGAAGTGTATGCCCCGTTTTGATCTTGTTGAGAGTTTTCCGCTGTGGTGCCCCTTGTTGAGAGTGTATGCTGCCTGTTGTGCCTTTGTTTTGGAGTGTATGCGCCTGGTGTGCCCTTTGTTGAAGTGATGCGCCTGGTTTTTCTTTTTGAGAGGTTGCTTGCCTGTGTTTTGTTTTTTTGAGATGTATGTGCGGTGTGCCCCTTGTTGAATGTATGCTGCCTGTGATGATCTTGTGGGGTGTTGTGGCCTTGTGTGCCTTGTAAAGGGGTTGCTCCTGGTGTGACCTTTTTTGAGAGTGTATGTGCTGTGTGTGACCTTGTTGAAGTGAATGCTGCCTGTGTGTACTTTTGAGAGGTAGCTGCCTGTGTGTGATTTGTTGAGAGGTATGCCCCTTGTTGACCTTGTTGAAGTGTATGCTCCTGGGTGACCTTTGAGGGTGTTGCTGCCTGTTTTTGGATTGTTAGAGTGTATGCTGCCTGTTGTGACCTTGTTGAAGTGTATGCTGCCTGTGTGTGACCTTTTGAGAGTGTTTTCCCGGTTATCTTGTTGAGAGGTATCGCCTGTGTGTGTTTTGTTGAGAGTGTACTGCCGTGTGTGCCCTTTTTGGGAAGTGTATGCTCCCTGTGGGGCCTTGTTGAGAGTGTATGCTGCCTGGTGTGACCTTTTTGAGAGTTATGCTGCTGTGTGGACCTTGTTGAAGTGTATCTGCTGTTGTGCCCTTTGTTGAAGTGTATCTGCCGGGTTTTTCCCTTGTTGAGAGTGTAGCTCCGTGGTGACCTTGTTGAAAAAGAATGTATGCTGCCTGTGTGTGACCTTGTTGAGAGTGTATGCTGCCTGTGTGTGACCTTGTTGAGAGTGTATGCTGCCTGTGTGTGACCTTGTTGAGAGTGTATGCTGCCTGTGTGTGATCGTGTTGAGAGTGTATGCTGCCTGTGTATGATCGTGTTGAGAGAGTATGCTGCCTGTGTATGATCTTGTTGTGTATGCTGCCTGTGTATGATCTTGTTGAGAGTGTATGCTGCCTGTGTATGATCTTGTTGAGAGTGTATGCTGCCTGTGTATGATCTTGTCGAGAGTGCACGCTGCCTGTGTATGATCTTGTTGAGAGTGTATGCTGCCTGTGTATGATCTTGTTGAGAGTGTATGCTGCGTGTGTATAATCGTGTTGAGAGTGTATGCTGCCTGTTTATGATCGTGTTGAGTGTATGCTGCCTGTGTATGATCTTGTTGAGAGTGTATGCTGCCTGTGTATGATCTTGTTGAGAGTGTATGCTGCCGGTGTATGATCGTGTTGAGAGCGTATGCTGCCTGTGTGTGATCGTGTTGACAGTGTATGCTGCCTGTGTATGATCGTGTTGAGAGAGTATGCTGCCCGTGTATGATCTTCTTGAGAATGTATGCTGCCTGTGTATGATCATGTTGAGAGTGCATGCTGCCTCTGTAGGATCTTGTTAAGAGTGTATGCTGCCTGTGTATGATCTTGTTAAGAGTGTAGGCTGCCTGTGTATGATCTTGTTGAAAGTGCATGCTGTCTGTATTTGATTCTGGTGAAAGTGTAGGCTGCCTGTATATGATTCTGGTGAAAGTGTAGGCTGCCTGTATATGATTCTGGTGAAAGTGTAGGTTGCCTGTATACGATTCTGGTGAAAGTGTAGGCTGCCTGTGTATGATTCTGGTGAAAGTGTAGGCTGCCTGTATATGATTCTGGTGAAAGTGTAGGCTGCCTGTATATGATTCTGGTGAAAGTGTAGGTTGCCTGTATATGATTCTGGTGAAAGTGTAGGTTGCCTGTGTATGATTCTGGTGAAAGTGTAGGTTGCCTGTATATGATTCTGGTGAAAGTGTAGGTTGCCTGTGTATGATTCTGGTGAAAGTGTAGGCTGCCTGTATATGATTCTGGTGAAAGTGTAGGCTGCCTGTATATGATTCTGGTGAAAGTGTAGGTTGCCTGTATATGATTCTGGTGAAAGTGTAGGCTGCCTATATATGATTCTGGTGAAAGTGTAGGTTGCCTGTATATGATTCTGGTGAAAGTGTAGGTTGCCTGTGTATGATTCTGGTGAAAGTGAGGTTGCTGTATATGATTCTGGTGAAAGTGTAGGTATGCCTGTATATGATTCTGGTGAAAGTGTAGGCTGCCTGTGTATGATTCTGGTGAAAGTGTAGGCTGCCTGTGTATGATTCTGGTGAAAGTGTAGGCTGCCTGTGTATGATTCTGGTGAAAGTGTATGCTGCCTGTGTATGATTCAGGTGAGAGTATAGGCTGCCTGTGTATGATTCAGGTGAGAGTATAGGCTGCCTGTGTATGATTCAGGTGAGAGTATAGGCTGCCTGTGTATGATTCAGGTGAGAGTATAGGCTGCCTGTGTATGATTCAGGTGAGGAGTATAGGCTGCCTGTGTATGATTCAGGTGAGAGTATAGGCTGCCTGTGTATGATTCAGGTGAGAGTATAGGCTGCCTGTTATGATTCAGGTGAGAGTATAGGCTGCCTGTGTATGATTCAGGTGAGAGTATAGGCTGCCTGTGTATGATTCAGGTGAGAGTATAGGCTGCCTGTGTATGATTCAGGTGAGAGTATAGGCTGCCTGTGTATGATTCAGGTGAGAGTATAGGCTGCCTGTGCATGATTCAGATGAGAGTATAGGCTGCCTGTGTATGATTCAGGTGAGAGTATAGGCTGCCTGTGTATGATTCAGGTGAGAGTAAGGCTGCCTGTGTATGATTCAGGTGAGAGTATAGGCTGCCTGTGTATGATTTCAGGTGAGAGTATAGGCTGCCTGTGTATGATTCAGGTGAGAGTATAGGCTGCCTGGTATGATTCTGGTGAAGGAATAGGCTGCTGTGTATGATCTGGGAGAGTATAGGCTGCCTTTTGTATGACAAAAAGATTATCATTACTTGTCATTTCTAGAGATGAGAAAATATTTAAGCTTCCTCAATCGAGTTTGTGTAATACTGAGTACTGAGTATACTGTAAATGCAGGTATATCTGCATTCAAGTATCCTTTTTAGGTACCTGTATTAGTTATACCTGTATTACATGTGTAAATCAGGGGAGAAGAAAGAAGAAAACGAGGAAAAAAAGGGAAAAGGCAAAACGAAAGAAAAAGGAAGAGAAAAGGACAAGGGGCAGAAAAAAAAACAAAGAAAAAGTAGCAAATAAAAAAAGAAGAAGAACAAAGGGAAAACTAACAAGGTTTAAAGGGGAAGAAAACGAAGGAAGGGGAAGAAAAAACAGAACCAGGCACAGAATAACAAAAAGAAGGAATAGCAAGAGAAGAAAACAAAGGGGAAAACGAAAAAAAGGAAAGGGAAGGAAAACGAAAAAAAAGGGGAAAAAAAAAAAGTAAAAGGAAAAAAAAAAGGTAAAAAAAAGGGGGAAAAAAAAAGAAAAGGAAGGAAAAAAAAGAAAAAGGAAAAAAAAAAAGAAAAAGGAAAGGGAGGAAAAGAAAAAGGGAAAAAAAAAAAAAAAAAGGAAGAAGAAAAAAAAGGGGAAAAAAAAAGAAAAGGAAAAAAAAAAAAGAAGGAAAAAGGAAAAAAAGGAAGGAAAGAAAAAAAAAAGGAAGGGGAAAAAAAAAGGGGAAAGGGAAAAAAAAAAGGGAAAAAGGAAGGAAAAGGGAAAAGGAAAAGGAAGGGAAGGAAAAAAAAAGGGGAAAAAAAAAAAAAGGAGGAAGGAAAAAAAAAAGGGGGGAAAAAGGGAAAAAAAAAAAGGAAAGGGGAAGGGAAGGGAAAAGGAAGGAAGGAAAAGGAAAGGGAAGGAAAAAAAAGGGAAAAAAAAGGGAAGGAAAAAGGAAGGAAGGAAAGGAAGGGAAAGGAAGAAGAAAAGGAAGGAAGGAAGGAAAAAAAAGGAAAAGGAAAAAAAAAAAGGGGGGGGAAAAGGAAGGGAAAGGGGAAAGAAAAAGGGAAAAAGAGGGAAAGGGAAAGGGAAAGGGAAGGAAAAAAAGGAAGAAAAAAAAGGAAGGGAAAAAAAAGGGGGGAAAAGGAAGGAAGAAAGGAAAGGAAGGAAAGAAGGAAGGAAGAAAAAAGGAGGAAGGAAGGGGAAGGAAGGAAGGAAAAAAAAAAGGAAAAAGGAAGAAAAAGGGAAGGAAGGAAAAAGGGAAGAAAAAAGGGAAAAGGAAGGGAAGGGGAAGGAAGGAAGGAAAAAAGGGAAGGAAAGAAAAAAGGAAGGAAGGGAAAAAGGGGGGAAAAAAGGAGGGGGAAAAGGGAAAGAAGAAGGAAGAAAGGAAGGAAGGAAAAGGAAAAAAAAAAAGGGAAAAAAGGAAAAGGGGGAAAAAGGGAAAAAAAGGGGAAAAGAAGGAAAAGGGGGGAAAAAAAATAAAAAATTTGGGGGGGGGGGGAAAAAAAGGGGGGAAGGAAAAGGGCCCGGGAAAAGGAAAAAAAAGGGGCAAAGGGGGGAAAAAAAAAAAAGGAAAAAAAAGGGGGGGGGAAAGGGGGGGAAAAAAAGGGGGGAAAAAAAAAAGGGGGGGGGGGGAAAAAAAAAGGGGGGGGAAAGGGGGGGTTTTTTTGGGGGGGGGGAAGGGGGGAAAAAAAAAAAAAAAAGAAAAAAGAAGGGGGGGGAAAAAAAAAGGGGGAAGGAAAGGGAAAAAAAAAGGGGGAAAAAAAAGGAAGGGGAAAAAGGAAAAAAGGGGGAAAAAAAGGAAGGGGGGGAAAAAGGAAAAAAAAGGGGAAAAAAGGGAAGGTTAAAAAAAAATTAAAAAAAAAAAAAACTTGGGAAAAAAAAAAAAAAAAAAAAAAAAAGGGGGGGGGGGGGGGGGAAAAAAAAAAAAAAAAAAAAGGGGGGGAAAAAAAAAAAAAAAAGGGGGGGGAAAAAAAAAAAACAAGAAAGGAAAGGGAAAAAAGGAAAGGGGGGGGGAAAAAAAAAAAAAAAAGGGGGAAAAAGGGGGGGGGGGGGGGGGGAAAAAAAAAAAAAAAAAAAAAAAAAGGGGGGGGGGGGGGGGAAAAAAGGGGGGGGGGGAAAAAAAAGGGGGGGGGGGGTTTGGGGGGGGGAAAAAAAAAAAAGGGGGGGGGAAAAAAGGGGGGGGAAAAAAAAAAAAAAAAAGGGGGGGGGGGGGGGGGGGAAAAAAAAAAGGGGGGGGAAAAAAAAAAAAAAAAAAAAAAAAAAAGGGGGGGAAAAAAAAAAAAAAAAAAAAAAAAAAAAAATTTTTGGGGGGGGGGGGGGGGGGGGGGGGGGGAAAAAAAAAAAAAAAAAAAAAGGGGGGGGGCAAAAAAAAAAAAAAAAAAAAAAGGGGGAAAAAAAAAAAAAAAAAGGGGGGGGGGGGAAAAAAAAAAAAGGGCAAAAAAAAAAAAAAAAAAAAAAAAAAAAAAAAAAAAGGGGGAAAAAAAAAAAAAAAAAAAAAAAAAAAACCCCCCCCCCCCCCCCCCCCCCCTTTTGGGCTTTCCCCCCCCGGGGGACTTTTCCTCCTCCTCTTTTTTTTTGTTTCCCCTTGGGGGCCTTCCCCCCCCCCCCCCCCCCCCTCCCCCCCCCCCTTTCTCCCCCCCCCCCCCTCCCCCTCCCCCTCACCCCTTCCCCCCCGCCACCCCTCCCCTCCCCCTCCCCCCCCCCCCCCCCCCCCGCAAAATCCACCCTACCCATGTTTTATTTACTCCCCCCAACCTCTACACCCCTTTTAACCCACCCCCTCTATACCCACCTTTAAACACCCCAACCCCCCCTCGCCAAAACCCCCCCCCCAACCCCCCCCCTCCCCCCCACTGCCCCCAAACCATACTATCCCACTACCCCAAACCCCCACTACTACTAAACTACAAAAAATTTTTACTACTACTCCCCCAAAATATTTTTTTAAAATACACTACATACTCTATTTCTATCTCCCCTAACATTTCCCTTTCTTTTTTCCCCCCTTTGCTTTTATTCACCTCCACCCCACCTCATAATTTTCTCCCCCTCTCTCCTTTCCATTCAAAAAAATAACAGGGTTCCACCACACACACCCCAACACACAACACCACAAACCGGGGAAAGGGGGGGAATTACCCCTGCCCCAAATGGTATAAACCCCCCAAACCCCACCCAACCCCCACCCCCCCCCCCAACAAAAAACAAAACAACACACAAAACACACACACACACACACACCAAACCAAAACCCCCAAACCAAACCCAACCACCCCAAACCCCACAAAAACACACACCCCCAAAAACCCAAAAACCCACACCAAAACCCCCAAAACCCCTCCAACCTAAAACCAACCCTTTAAAAACACAAACATTACATTTTACCCCAAACCCCAAAAACCCCCAAAAACCCAACCAAAACACTCAAAAGGGAAAACAAATTTAAACGGCTGTTCCCGAAAGGGGAAAATGCCCGAAAATTAGGAATAAAACGCCCGACCTAGGCAAGGTCGGGGGGGCAATAAAACAACAAAAACTTTAAATAAAAAAGGGGAAAAAAAAAAACCAGTGGGACCAGAAAAAGGGGGCCACGGGGAAGTAAAGATCAACGAACAAGGAGGGAAAGCCCCAGCAGAAACGCAGGAAAATACTACGGGGAAAAAAAAGGAGGCAGGAAAATTTCAAGTTTGCCCAAAAAAGCCAGGAGGGAAGGAAAAGGGGAATCAAAGGGGGGCCGGGATTTAAACCCTAAACCCAATTGGTAGAAGGGGAACCTTTCCCCCCATAGAAAATTAAGGAAACAAAGAAAGGCGGGGTTTGCAAAAAAAGCGGGGGGGGTTTAACCTCCAAAATTAAAGGGAAAACATTTGCCCAGGGAAAACAAATTAGGGGGCTTTGTAAGAAAAAAAAAGGGAAGGGTAAAACAAGTGCGGAGGGTTTTTCCCAAAGGGGGGAACACCAAAGGGGAAGTTGGGCTGAAAAAAAAAACCCGGATTTTGGGAAATTTTTACAGACAGATTTCGAAGGGGCCCGGGGTAATTGATGGGGCGGATAAAAAATTAAAGGGGGTATTTAAGCCAGGTCGGAAAGTGGGGGTGGGTTAGGAAAGAGGGGGGGGGGGGAAAAATTTAAAAATGTAAGAAGGGGGCCCCAAAAACCAAAAAAAATCCGTCTTAAAAGGGGCGCCGGCCCCGTACCCGGGAAATTTTTACCCCATATGGGGGGACACATTTAAAACCCCAAAAACCAAAACAAAAAACTGAGAAAAAGGTTTGAAAATGCCCAAGCAAGAGGAAAAACAGGGAGGGAAGGAAATCAACAGACACCGGAAAAGAAAAGGGGGAAAAAAGGAAATAAAAAACTGAGAAATTTGAAAGGGGGAAAAGGGGGGATGTTAAGGATTACAATACAAGGGGAACAGGGGAAGGGGAAGCAAGATGAATACAGGGGAAAAGGGAATTTTTAAAAAAATTTTGGGGATATTTGGAAAAGTTTTTGGGGGCTTTCCAAATATTTAAGCGAGGTATGAAAAGTCACCTAAGGGGTAAAAAGCGGTCGGAAGGGCGGGGCCAGGAGCGGGCCTTCCCCGATAACAAGAAAAACCCTGGGGGTAAACACAAACACACACACACACACAACAAAAAAAAAATTGGCAAAAACCCGGGATTTATGATAAAGTAAAGAAGAAGAAAGAAGGAGGGGGGGGTTTGTTTGCATCTTTTTGGGGGACGCAAAAAGGGCCTTCAAAATTTCCCAAAAGGGGTTGGGGAAGAGGAAAGGGGGTTTAAAAAGGCACTGCAATGGATCGGAATACCTAAAAGGGAGGCAACAACGAGTCAGGGCGTGTGAGGGTTTACAGGGGCACCCCGTGACGAGGGGGGCCCCCAGGGTCGGTCCCCTTGGGCCTCTTTTCTGGGATATGTAATGACATGATGGAGGGGGAGACTCGAAGTGTCCCTGTTCGCAATGATGTGAATTAATAAGGAGATTTTAAAACAATAGGATAGGGAGGGCTTCAAAAAGACCGACAGGCGGACACCTGGTCCCACAACGGTTCTCGAAAATTTAACCCCGCCAAATGCAAAGAGAAAAATCGGGGAAAGGGGAAAGGACTGCAGCAGAGTTAGGTAGATGGGCCCAAAAACTGCAAAAACCCTTTCTCAAGGAAAAGATCTTAGATGATATAACACCGAGAAGTTTGGAAGCCATAAACCCGGGTAACTGTGCGCATATGGGCGCATGCAAATATAAAATTCCTTGTAAGGAAGTTAAGACACTTACAGGCCCTCAGGCCATACTGGGTATGCAGCACCAGTTTGGAACCCACCTTTATCAAGCACGTCAGGGAAAATTTGGAAAGTGCAAAGGTTTGCGAAAAAAGGGTTAAGGGGAAAAACGGCCAGACACTGGGGGGGACAGGGGGGGTTTGGGGAACATGATAACAACATACAAAATTTCGCCCAGGAGAGACAAGGGGGACAGAGACAGGATGTTCCAGAAGGGAAACAGAACAAGGGGGGCACAAATTGGGAATTGAAAGACCAATAGTCAAAGGTAGTTTAAAAGTTTTCTTCATCATAGATAGCAGGAAGTGGAATGCCCCAGCAAGTGAAAGGTATGGGGCAGAACCTTTCACAGCTTTAAGATGAGGGATATAAAAGCTCATGGAGAGGGGGGAGAGGGGCCTAACATCAGGGAAAAGGCGGGGCAAGGACTGAGTCTCGACCCTGCAACCACAAATAGGTGAGTAAACCACACACATGGGGCCTCCCCGGCGATAAGAAATAAGCAATAAACGAGCTATTAAACCCCTCTTGAAAGTACACGCACGCAGCACGTTTCACGTCCTACACCCACACTTGCACCTTACTCAAACGTTCATATCATAGAAGCACACGCAATTTCCCCACACAACCACACACACACACACACACACACACACACAACACACACACACACACACACAAACACCACACACACACACACACAAAAACACACAACACCACACACACCCACACACACATACTACAACATACACATACCCCACCCAAAACACACACATGAAAGCAGTCTAAAACCCGAAGAATAGCACAATAAAAGGGAGCCCAAAGACAATAGAAAACGACATAGCAGGGAGAGCCAAATCTACCCCAAGCTGTTAAACAGCCACTAAAGGGGGAAAAAAACGTCAAGGAACCCGGTAATCAGGCAAGGGGAAGGGAAAGGGGGAGGACAACAAGAAACGACATAAAAGTTGTGGGAAACCAAAAAGAGATTCAAGAAGTGTTCCGAGGAGACAGAAGGGGCTCCAGAAAGCGAAGAGGCGGGGGACACCCGCAATGCTGGGCAAAGTGCACACAACCGAGGAAAAAATGAAGAGGCTTTTGAGTGAGGTAGATCCCCAAAGGGAATGGGGCCGAAAACATCTCCCCCTGGGTCCCCGAAGAGGGGGCAGAGGCGCTATTTTACCCCCAACAACAAAAAATTTAAAAAATCTTCGAAACAGGGGGTTGCCCGAGGGAGGGAAAAAAGCAAATGTGTCCCCTCTTTAAAAAAAAGGGGACAGACATGAACACTAAAAATAGACAGTGTCACTGACATGTATATATGCAAAGTTACGCAAAAAATTATCAGGGAAAAGATGGTGGGGAAAACCAAAGTAAAAGAAACTCATCAGCAGCACCCAAAATGGTTTCAGGGGGGAAACCGTGTCAAACCTAAGGAGTTCTTGACTGAGGCAGCATAAGCAAGAGAGAGAAGGGGGGGGTGGCTGCATTTTTTGGACGAAGGAGGCTGTGACACGTCAACACAAGAGATTAGTGCAAAAACTGGAGGACCCCAAACAAGGTAACAGGGGCACCAAGGACGGGAATACTTGTCAGGGAAAACAAGGAGTCCCTGGTCGTGGCGAGGTGTCGAGTGGGCAATTTCCGAGGGGTCCCACAGGGGTCAGTCCTAGGGGCCATGTGTTTTTGGTATATTGTGAACGACAGCGGGGGGAATAGACCGAGGGGTCTCTGTTTGCAGATGCGTAAGTTGATGAAAAATTTTTGATCGAAGACCAGCAGAATCTAAGGGTTTTGGACAGGCTCGACCTGGGCCACAATTGGCTCCTGGAGTCAACCCCCACCAAGTGCAAAGTCATGAAATTGGGGGAAGGGCAAAGAAAACCGCAACGGAATACGCTACGGGGGCCCGAGATACAAACCTCACTCAAGGGGAAAAAAATTTTTGGGGGGGTATAACACCAGGAAATTCCTGAAGGCACTCAAACCCCAAAACGCTGCAGCAATGGGGCCCAGCAAACCCAGAACGGGATTTTTCCCACTCTTAATAAGGGGAAACGTTCAGGGCCCCGTACACCCTGTACGTTAGGGCCCTTTTTGGAGTAGGGCACCATTTGGAACCCCCACCAAGCACTAAAGAAACTAAAAATGCAAAGGTTGCAACAAGACAGTCCCAAGCTAAGATATGTCCTCGAGGAGAGATTAAGGGAAATCAAAATGACGCACTGGGGACGAGAGATAGGGGGGGAATATAAGGCATACAAAATACTGAAGGGAATTTACAAGGGGCAAAAACGGGTTTTCCCGGACGGGCACAGAAAAAAAAGGGGGGACATTTGGAAGCTGAAGACACAGGAATCACGGGATTTAGGAGATTTCTTCGCCACAATAGTCTAAGTGGAATGTTTGGGGAAACGACGTAGTGGAGGCAGGACCATACAAGCTTTAAAACAGAGGGTTTATAAAGCTCACGGCTAGGGGGAGTGACCTAGTAGCGTCGTGAAGAGGGGGCCCGGGCTTGGACTGACCCCCAACCTCAACTAGGGGAGTAAGGGGAGTACACACACACACACACCACACACACACACCAAAACCCCACAACCACCAAAACCCACACTTTACACTTTTCTTTTTTAAAGTTTTTTTAAAACTCTGATATTAAAAAACAAGTTTGAAAACCCGCAGGTGACAACAAGATCAAATTTTTTTGATAGCAACTCCCTGCCTCGGCCCCCCTTGTCTACACTGCCCCCCGGCCCCCCCTTGTTACAGCCCCCCCCTCCCTTTTTACATGCCTCGTTCCCCCCTTGTCTACAAGCCCCCCCCTCCTTGTCTAACGCCTCTCCCTCCTTGTTACACTGCCCCCGGCCCCTCCTTGTCTCACTGCCTCGGCCCCTTTTTTGTCTACACGGGCCCCGGCCCCTCCTTTGTTCCCACTCCCTCGGCCCCCCCTTGTCTACACGGGCCTGGGCCCCCTCCTTGTCTACATTTCCCCCGGGCCCCCCTTTTGTCCACCTCCCCTTTGGGCCCCCTCCTTGTCTACACTCCCCCGGGCCCCTTTTTTGTCTACACTCCCTCGGCCCCCCCTTGTCTACACTCCCCCGGGCCCCCCCTCCTTGTCTACACTGCCTCGGCCCCCTTGTTACACTCCCCCGGGCCCCTCCTTGTCTACACTCCCCCGGCCCCCCCTTTGTTTTACCCGGGCCTTTCGGCCCCTCCTTGTCTACACTCCCCCCCGGGCCCCCCCTTGTCTACACTGCATGGGCCCCTCCTTGTCTACACTGCCTCGGCCCCCCCTTTTTCTACACTCCCCCGGGGCCCCCCCTTGTCTACACTGCCCCGGCCCCCCTTCTTGTCTACATCCCTCGGCCCCTCCTTTCTACCCCCCCCGGGGCCCCTCCTTGTCTACACTCCCCCGGCCCTCCCCTTTGTCTACCTGCCTGGGGCCCCTCTTTGTCTACACTGCCCCGGCCCCTCCTTGTCAAAACCACTCCCCTCGGCCCCTCCTTGTCTACACTGCCCCCCCCCTTCTTGTCCCCCCACGGGCCCCGGCCCCTCCTTTCTACACAAATTCGGTCCCCCTTTTACACTCCCCCGGCCCCCTCCTTGTCTCCCACTGCCTCGGTCCCTCTTTTTTCTACACGGGCCCCGGCCCCCCCTTTGCCCCTACACTCCCCCGGGCCCCCCCTGTCTCCCTTTCCCCGGCCCCCCCTTTTGTCACATTTTCCCCCGGCCCCCCTTTGGGTTCAAACACTGCCTGGGTTTCCCCCTTGTTTTAAAATCCCTCGGCCCCCCCTTGTCTACACTGCCCTGGGGCCCCTCCTTGTTACACTCCCCCGGGCCCCTCCTTGCCCTAACATTTGCCTGGGTTTCCCTCCTTGTTACACTGCCTGGGCCCCCTTCCTTGTCTACACTCCTGGGCCCCTCCTTGTCTACACTGCCCCGGCCCCCCCTTTGTCTACACTCCCTCGGTCCCTCCTTGTCTACACTCCCCGGGGCCCCTCCTTGTTTTGACTCCCCGGGTCCCTCCTTGTTTTCCTCCCTCGGCCCCCCCTTTGTCTACACTCCCCCCGGCCCCCCCTTGTCTACACTTCCTCTGCCCCCCTTGTCTACACTCCCCGGGTTTCCCCCTTTTGCCCTACACGCCTCCCCCCCCTCCTTGTCTACCTGCCTGGGCCCCTCCTTGTCTAAAATCCCCCGGGCCCCCTTTTGGGTCTCCCACTGCCTCCGGCCCCTCCTTGCTACACTGCCCCGGCCCCTTTTGTCCACTCCCCCGGGCCCCCTTTTCCTTGTTACACCCCCCGGGCCCCCTCCTTGTCTACATTGCCTCGGCCCCTCCTTGTCTACACTGCCCCCCCCCCTTGTCTAAAACTCCCTCGGCCCCTCCTTGTCTACCTCCCCCGGCCCCCTTTCCTTTTTTTTTTCCCCCCTTTGGGGCCCCCCTTGTCTACACCCCCCCGGGCCCCCCTCCTTGTCTACACTGCCTCGGCCTCTCCTTGCCTACACTCCCCCGGGCCCCCTCCTTGTCTACACTGCCTGGGTCCCCTTTGTCTACACTCCCGGGGGCCCCCCGCCTTGCCCCTACACTCCCTGGCCCCCCCTTGTCTAAAATGCCCCGGCCCCCCCTTGTTTTAACCTCCCCCGGGCCCCCTCCTGTCTACACTGCCTGGGCCCTTCTTTTTTTAACACTCCCCCGGGCCCCCCCCTTGTTACACTGCCTCGGCCCCCCCCCTTTAAAAATGCCTCGGCCCCTCCTTGTCAAAACTGCCCCCGGCCCCCTTGTCTAAAACTCCCTTTGGGCCCCCCTCCTTGTCACACTGCCCCGGGCCCCCTTCCTTGTCTCCCACTGCCTCGGCCCCTCCTTGTCTACACGGGCCCCCCCCCCTCCTTGTCTACACTGCCTGGGCCCCCTCCTTGTCTACACTCCCCCCGGCCCCCCCTTGTCTACACTCCCCCGGGCCCTCCTTGTCACCTCCCCTCGGCCCCTCCTTTCTACACTCCCCCGGGCCCCCTCTTTTTCTACACTGAAAGGGCCCCCCCCTTGCCCTTACACTGCCTCGGCCCCTCCTTGCTACACTGCCCCCGGCCCCCCTTGTTTTTAACTCCCCCCGGCCCCCCCCTTTTTCTCCCACTGCCTGGGGCCCCCCCTTTGTCTCACTGCCCCGGCCCCCCCCTTTGGTTCTACACGCCCCGGCCTCTCCTTGCCCTAAAACGCCTGGGCCCCTCCTTGTCTAAAACCCCCCGGCCCCCCTTTTGTCTACACTCCCCTGGGCCCTCCTTGTCTACACGCCCCGGCCCCCCCCTTTCCCAATCCCCCGGCCCTCCTTGTCTACACTGCCTCGGCCCCCCTTTGCCCTACCCCTGCCCCGGCCCCCCCTTGCAAAACTGCCTCGGTCCCTCCTTGTCTACCTCCCCCGGGCCCCCTCCTTGTCTACCCCTCCCCCGGGCCCCCTCCTTTTACACCCCCCGGGCCCCCCCTCCTTGTCTACACTGCCCCGGCCCCCCCTTAGTCTACATTTGCCTCGCCCCCCTTTGTCTACACTGCCTGGGGGCCCCCCCTTGTTTTCACTGCCTCGGCCCCCTTCCTTTTGTCTACACTGCCCCCCCCCTCCTTGTCAAAATCCCTGGGTCCCTCCTTGTCTACACGCCTCCCCCCCTCCTTGTCTACACTCCCTTGGGCCCCCTCCTTGTCTACCTCCCCCGGCCCCTCCGGGTCAAAAATTGCCTCGGTCCCTCCTTGCCTACACTGCTCGGCCCCCCCTTTGCCCTACACTCCCTCGGTCCCCCCTTTTGTCTACACTGCCTCGGCCCCTCCTTTAACTCTGCCCGGGCCCCCCCCTTGTCTACACTGCCTCTGCCCCCCTCCTTGTCTCATTTGCCTCGGCCCCCTCCTTGTTACACGCCTGGGCCCCTCCTTTCTAATGCCTCGGCCCCTCCTTGCCCTACCCTGCCTCGGCCCCCTCCTTGTCTACACGCCTGGGTCCCTCCTTGCCCTACACAGCCCCCCGGCCCCCCCTTTGTCTACACTCCCTGGGCCCCCCTCCTTGTCTACACTGCCTCGGCCCCTCCTTTGTCTACCTCCCTGGGCCCCCCTCCTTGTCTACACTGCCCCGGCCCCCCTTGTTTACACTGCCTCCCCCCTTTTTGTCAAACTCCCTGGGCCCCCTCCTGTCTACACTCCCCCGGGCCCCCCTCCTTGTACTACATCCCCCGGGGCCCCCCCTTTTGTCTACCGGGCCTCGGCCCCCCTTTCTACACCCCCCCCGGCCCCTCCTTGCCCTACACTGCCCCCGGCCCCCCCTTGTCTACACTCCCCGGGCCCCCCTCCTTGTTAAAACTCCCCTGGGCCCCTCCTTGTCTAAAACCGCCTCGGCCCCCTTTGCTACACTGCCTCGGCCCCCCCTTGGGCTAACTCCCCCGGGGCCCCCCCCTTTTGTCCCCTTTGCCCTCCTCCTCCTTGCCCTAAAAGTTTTCGGCCCCTCCTTGCTACAACCCCCAGGCCCCCCCCTTGTCCCCCTGCCCCCCCCTCCTTGTCTACACTGCCCCCGGGCCCCCCTCCTTGTCAAACACTCCCCCGGGGCCCCTCCTTGTCTTACACTGCCCCCCGGGCCCCTCCTTTTTCCCGGCCCCCGGGCCCCCCCTTGTCAAACACTGCCTGGGCCCCTCCTTGTCTACATTTCCCCCGGGCCCCCCTCCTTGTCTAAAAACTCCCCCGGGGCCCCCTCCTTGTCTCCCACTGCCCCCCCCCCGGGCTACCGGGGCCTGGCCCCTTTCCTTGTCTAAAATTGCCCCGGCCCCCCCCTTGTCTACACTCCCTCGGCCCCCCCCTTGGGTCTACACTCCCCCGGGCCCCCTTTCCTTGTTACACTCCCCTGGGCCTGCCCTTTGTCTACACTGCCCCGGCCCCCTTTGTCTACCCCTCCCTGGGCCTCTCCTTGCCTACATCCCCGGGCCCCCTCCTTGTCAAACACTTGCCTGGGCGTCTCCTTGTTTTAACCCCCCGGGACCCCCTTGTCTACACTACCCGGCCCCTCCTTGTTTTACACTGCCCCGGCCCCCCCTTTTGGGCCTAAAACTCCCCCGGGCCCCCCCCCTTTTTTTACACTCCCCTCGGCCCCTTTTGTCTACACCCCCCCGGGCCCCCCCTTGTCTACACCCCTGGGCCCCATCCTTGTTACATGCCTCGGCCCCTCCTTTTACACGGGCCCCCCCCTCCTTGTCTACACTGCCTTGGCCCCCCCTTGTCTACACTGCCCCGGCCCCTCCTTGTCTACCAATCCCTGGGCCCCCCCTTTGGGTCTACCCTCCCCCGGCCCCCCCTTTTTACACTGCCTCGGCCCCTCCTTGTTACACTCCCCGGGGGGCCCCTTTCCTTGTTTCACGCCCCGGCCCCCCTTTGGGTTACACCCCTCGGCCCCCCTTGCAACATTTCCCCCGGGCCCCTCCTTGTCTAAAATGCATGGGGCCCCTCCTTGGTTACACGCCTCAAACCCCCCCTTTGTCTACCGCCCCCCCCCTCCCTTTGCTACACTCCCCCGGGCCCCCTCCTTGTTTTACACTGCCTCGGCCCCCCCTTGTCTACACTGCCCCGGCCCCTTTGTCTACACTGCCCCCCGGCCTCCCTTTTGTCTACATTTCCTGGGGCCCCCTTTCCGTCAAACACTCCCCCGGCCCCCTCCTTGTTACACGGGCCTGGCCCCCTCCTTGTCTACACTGCCCCGGGGCCCTTTCCTTGTCTACACTCCCCCGGCCCCTCCTTGTTCACTCCCTTTCGGCCTCTCCTTGTCTACACGGGCCCCGGCCCCCCCTTGTTACAATGCCTCGGCCCCCCCCTTGTCTACACTCCCCCGGCCCCCCCCTTCCTTTTTCTACACTGCCTGGGCCCCCTCCTTGTCTAAAAACTCCCCCGGGCCCCCCCCTTGTCTACACGGGCCCCGGCCCCCCCTTGTCTAAAATGCCTCGGCCCCCCCTTTGTCTACACCCCCCGGCCCCTCCTTGTCTACCTGCATCGGCCCCCCCCTTTGGGATTACACTGCCTCGGCCCCCTCCTTTCTAACTCCCCGGCCCCTCCTTGTCTAAAACTCCCCCGGGGCCCCTCCTTGTCTACACTGCCTCGGCCCCTCCTTGTCTACACCCCCCCGGCCCCTCCTTGTTACACGGGCCCCGGCCTCTCCTTGCCCAAACCACTCCCTTTGGGGCCCCCCCCTTGCTACACGGGCCCCGGCCCCCCCTTTTGTCTCATTTGGCCCTGGGCCCCTCCTTGCCCTAAAACTCCCCCGGCCCCCCTTGTCCAAAACTCCCCGGGCCCCCCTTGCCCTACACTGCCTCGGTCCCTCCTTGTCTACACTCCCCCCGGCCCCCTTCCTTTTTCTACACTCCCTGGGTTTCCCCCCTTGTCTACACTCCCCCGGGCCCCCTTTCCCCTTGTCTACACTCCCCCCCGGCCCCCCCTTGCCCAAACATGCCCCGGCCCCCCCCCCTTGTTACACTCCCCCGGGGGCCCCCCTTGTCTACACTGCCCCCGGTCCCCCCTTGTCTACACTCCCTCGGCCCCCCCTTGTCTACACTGCCTGGGCCCCCTCCTTGTTTTAAAACTCCCCCCCGGCCCCTCCTTGTCTACACGGGCCTGGGTCCTCCTTGTCTACACTGCCTCGGCCCCTCCTTGTCTCCCACTGCCTGGGCCCCCTTTCCTTGTCTACACTGCCCCGGCCCCCCCTTTGGGTCTACACTGCCCGTCCCTCTTTTCTACATGCCTCGGCCCCTCCTTGTTAGACTGCCTCGGTCCCCCTTGTCAACACTGCCCCCCCCCCTTTCCTTGTCTAAAATTTCCCCCGGCCCCCCCTTTTGTCTAAAATGCCTCTGCCCCTCCTTGCCCTAAATTTGCCCGGCCCCCTTCCTTGTCTACACTCCCTGGGCCCCTCCGGGCTACACGGGCCTGGGCCCCCCCTTTTGTTACACTCCGCCCCCCGGCCCCCCCTTGTCTAAAACTGCCTGGGCCCCTCCTTGTCTACACTCCCGGGGGCCCCCTCCTTGTCTCCCACTCCCCCGGCCCCCTTTCCTTGTCACACGCCCCGGCCCCCCCCCTTGTCTACACGCCTGGGCCCCTCCTTGTCTACACTGCCCGGCCCCTCCTTGCCCTACACGGGCCGGCCCCTCCTTGTAAACACAATACACTCCCCTGGGCCCCCCTTTACACTGCCTGGGCCCCCTGTTGTGTACCTGCCCGCCCCTGCTTGTCTCACTGCCCCGTCCCCTCCTTTCTACACTGCCCCGGCCCCCCCTTGGGCAACCTAACAGCCCTGGGCCCTCCTTGTCACACTGCCCCGGTCCCTGATTGTCTGCACTCCCGGCCCTTTCTTGTCTAACTGCCCCCCCCCCTGTTTGGTACCCTGCCCCGGCCCCCCCTCCTTTTCTACTCTGCCCCGGCCCTCCTTGTCTACACTCCCAAGCCCCCCCCATGTCTCACTGCCCCGGCCCTTCCTTATCTAACTGCTCGGGGGGCCCTCCTTTCTACACTCCCCCGGCCCCCCCTCTTTCTACCCCCCCCGGCCCCTCCTTGTTAACTCCCTGGGCCCCCCTTGTCTACATGTCCCGGCCCCCTTGGTACACTGCCCCGGCCCCTTCTTGTCACACTGCCCCCGGCCCCCCCCTTTCACATGCCCTGGCCCCGATTGTGTACACTGCCCCGGTCCCCCCTTGTTTACACCCCCCCGGACCCTTTTTTGTCTAAAACTCCCCCGGCCTCTCTTGTCTAAAACCTGCCCCGGACCTCCTTGTTACATTTCCCCCACCCCTTTTTGTTACACTCCCCCGCCCCTTCTTGTCTACTCTGCCCGGGGCTCCCTTTGTCTACAGTCCCCCGGCCCCTCCTTTCTACACTGCCCCGGCCCCTCCTTTAAAACACTCCCCCCGGACCTCTTGTCAACTTCCCCAGCCCCTTCTTGTCTCCTGCCCCGGCCCCCTTGTCTAAAATGCCCGGGCCCTCCTTGTCTACACGTCCCAGCCCCTTCTTGTTCCCTTTGCCCCGGAAACCTTCCTTGTCTACATTCCCCCCCTTCTTGTCTACACTGCCCGGGCCCCCTTCTTGTCTACATGCCCGGGGCCCCCCTTGTCTACACTGCCCCCCCCTTTTTGTCTACACCCCCCGGCCCCCCCCCTTGTCTACACTGCCCCCCCCTTTTTGTCTACATCCCCGGGGCCCCTCCTTGTCTACACTGCCCTGGGCCCTCCTTGTCTCACTGCCCCCCCCTTTCTTGTCTACACTGCCCCGGGGCCCCTCCTTGTCTATACGCCCAGCCCCTTCTTGTTAACACTGCCCTCCCCCTCCTTGTTACACTGCCCGGGGCCCCCTTGTCTACACTGCCCCAGCCCCTTTTGTCTACAGCCCGGCCCCTCCTTGTCTAACCCCTTTGGGCCCCTCCTTGTCTACACTGCCCCACCCCCTTTCTTGTCTACTTCCCCCGGCCCCCCCTTGTCTACACTGCCCCCAGCCCCTTTGCTACACTCCCCCCGGCCTCTCCTTTTTACACTGCCCCCCCCTTTTCTTGTCTACACTGCCCTGGCCCCCCCTTTGTCACACTGCCCGGGGCCCCCCTTTCCACACTGCCCCAGCCCCTTCTTGCTACACTGCCCCGGCCCCCCTTCGTTACAGCCCGGGGCCCTTCTTGCTACATGCCCACCCCCTTTCTTGTCTACACTCCCCCGGCCCCTTCTTGTTACAGTCCCCTGGGCCCTTTTGCCCTTTTCCCATGCCCCGCCCCTTTCTTTGTCTACACTGCCCCGGCCCCTTTTTGTCTACACTGCCCGGGCCCCCCCTTTCTTCACCCCCTGGGCCCCCTTTTACACTGCCCCGCCCCTTTTTGTCTACCTCCCCCGGGCCCCCTTCTTGTCTACACTGCCCTGGGCCCCCCTTTGTCTACACTCCCCCCGGGCCCTCCTTTTACACTGCCCCCCCCCCTCCTTGTCTACAAATGCCCGGCCCCTTTTTGTCTAACTGCCCCGGCCCCTTTGTCTACACCCCCGCCCCTCCTTGTCTACACTGCCCCACCCCCCTTGTCACATGCCCCGGCCCCTTCTTTCTAATCCCCCGCCCCTTTGTCTACATCCCGGGGCCCCTCCTTGTCTACCTGCCCCACCCCCTTCTTGTCTACACCCCTGGGCCCTCCTTGTCACACTGCCTGGGCCTCCTTGTCTCCCCCTCCGGCCTTGGGGTCACAGTGTCTGGGGAATGGTCTCTGTGGTCTGTAGGGAAAAAGGGATTCACAGTATCTCCTCACAGTAACTCCTGCTAAGAACATAAGAAGTTCTTAGCGGCAGAAGGAGCAACATTGCCCCAAAGGTAATATGGTCTAATACAACCCAGGGTCCAAATGGGCCCGTTATCTTGGGGGTGTAAGGAGCAAAATAAAGACAGCAGAAAATTTTTGACTTAATTTCCTTCACCAATTTTGAACAGAAGTATTCACTATGTACACTAGTACAGAATGGGATTAGGGCACCCACGGTAAGCAAGGGAGAAAAGAAGCCACTAAAGCAACCCTGCTTTAACCCGCTTTGAATGGGAAATACAAGGGGGAACAGGAGGGCGGTAACCCCCCATAAATCTGCGATTGCCAAAACCATTTCTTATTGGCTGGGAACCGGGGACTGGTTAAGACGGGGCCCATCGTCAAACCCTCAGTCACCCGGGTTTACTGGTTGGGGGATAGCCCGTAAATGAGGGGGTGTACAGCCCCCAATAAAGTTAGTACTCTTTGCATGCCCAGGTGTGGGTCACTGAAGATAACACAATAAGGTAGGGGCCCAAGACTGTTCAACTGCTCCCACATATATAAGGGATTTTCCAATCACCCCTGCTGCCCTCAAGACGGGGGTGGACGATACCTAAAGTCGTACCCCGATCAGTCGGGCTGTGGTTCATCGTTTGGGTTTTCGTGGTCCGGCAGTGACAGTTGGTTGATCGGGCCAATCCCCCGCGGGCTTGATCATGGGGCCCCCTAATTTTTCCTACAGAATGTATTAACAATATTATTATATTTATTAAAAAATTTAAAATTTTGAGGGGGGAACAAGCACGCTTTTAGAATGGGAGGGGATGAGGGGTTTTTACCGAGGTGGGGAGTTAGCACCAATTTCAAAGATCAAGAACCTTCACCAGCACCAAGGTAACTTCCCCGACGGGGACAGGGAAAATTCAGAATTTTCAAAGATTAGACTTTAGTTTTTTAACACAGTTTTTTCAGCCCTTTCACATAAACAGCTCCTCTCTCCCCTCTCTCTCTCTCTCCTCTCTCTCTCTCTCTAGTTTTGCAATATAGCCCAGGGAGCAGGGCGAGGACGTTAGAGCTGGTTTTCTACCCTATGTCGTAATAGCATTTCTGGGGGGGAAAATAATTTTTAGTGAGGCGGCACGCGGTGAGGGGAATACCATGGCTGGGGTGCTGGGAACCAGGAGCAGTGGAACTGAGAGTGGCAACTGAGGGGTGGAAAAAGGGGGGAAAAAAGGAAAACTGGAATTGGAAGAGCGGCAGACTAAGAAGGGGAAAGAAGAAGAAAAAACGGAAGAGTAAAAAAAAGTGGGTAAGAGGAAAGAGTGGTAAGGCAAAAGAAAATGCAAGGAAAAGAAGTGTGACACGACTCTTGATGGGGGAGGTCAGATGGAGCACAACTGCCCAAACTGTGTACCCCCCAACAGACGCACATGCTGACAGACAAGGTACTACTGTGGAAATAAATGGTATAAAATACCGACACAGTGGAAATATAAACACATATGGATTGAACATTAAAATGGTATAAAATACCGACAGGTTGTTAGGTAAGACACATATGCAACAGTTAGGTATCTTTATTATGAAACGTTTCGCCTACACAGTAGGCTTCTTCAGTCGAGTACAGAAAAGATGATAGAAGCAGAAGATACTTGAAGACGATGTAATCAGTCCATCACCCTTAAAGTTTTGAGATGGTCAGTCCCTCAGTCTGGAGAAGAGCATTGTTCCATAGTATGAAATAATATGGAGATGAAGTGACAGGATGGAGCCTTATATATTGCCAAGAGGTGAGACGTAGGTCACTAGAAGAGGTAAGAACTCAGATGTTGAGAGGTCTGGTCCCTCTCAAATCCAGCCGCTCTCACTAGTGGAAGTTGTCGAAGTTGATTGCAGGTCTGTACCAAGATACCCTTGTGTTGCAGTGTCTGACAGATTGAACATAAACACATATGCAGTATAATGCGATCCTTTATTGACAGCGTTTCGCCCACACAGTGGGTTTTTTCAAGTCACAAACAGATCTACCTGGGGTGGAAGGTACGTGAGTATTTATAGACAGGTTCAGAATGTTGAGGTCAGGTGGAGAATGCTGCATCTGATGATCTACCGAGTGGGGTTATAGAGTCTAAAATCTTGGGTAGCTTGGAAGGGAGATTGGATAAGTTTGTGAGCAGACCTTCTGCAGTGTTCTTCCATTCCTGTGTTCTTATGTGGGATAGCGATGAAGAAGTTTCTTGGCAAGTGGTTCAGCTATGTTATAGAAGCCATTGTTCTGGTTGAAGTTGTCGGATATAGAAATAAGCGATGATTCCAGGCGAAACGTTGTCAATAAAGGATCACATTATACTGCATATGTGTTTATATTTCCAAGGTACTACTATACATTGGAAGTTATAACACGGCTATCATGCTCTCCCACATGATAGCGGTGACAGACTCGCTGGTTCCGTGAACAGGTCGTTATAACGTGGTTCAGTGAACAGGTCGTTATAACGTGGTGTAGCAAAACTTCCTGCGCCCACCTCAAGACACGACCTCCATGTACATTCTAAAACTTCACTACAGCTCCTGGCCTGACTTCACTACACCTTACATCTTCTTGTTCATATATAGCTATGGTTCTAGCCCATGTATAGCCCGGGTCAAGAAGATTCAAGCAAAGAACAATTGGATTTGAGAAAGACCTGCCTAGCATGGACCGGTAGGTCTACTGCAGTGTTCCTCCGTTCTTTTTTTTTTCTTATGCTCATTGCTTCACAACATCCATTCCCTTATTGGTCAGTACGTCCAAGGCAAGACCAATCAAAGGGCTTCTGGAGGCACTGCGTCACGATGTCTCTGAGGGATGAATACATCCAAGATGGCGGCAGCCAGGTCCACCTCCGACCCTGAAGGCGGAGTCTGGACTCGCAGACGAAAAATGACTTCAAAACTTTTTCCGAATTCTTCCGATGAAGTAATTAAAGTTCCTGAAGTGGTACTACTAAGATCTGTGTGTGTGTGTGTGTGTGTGTGTGTGTGTGTGTGTGTGTGTAAGGATCACCAGTAGGGGGGGGGCTCTTGTCAATTTTCAGTCCGAATTAGTTTGTGAGCGGCATTGTGAGCACCCCAGGTAGTGGGACCCCCAGACAGGGACCCCCCCAAGCTCCTGACTTCACACACAACACATAGATTATCACTCTTCACACATTAATGTAATCTTTCAACACATAACCCAGCCAGACCAGGGAAGAGTGGGAGGGGGAGGGGGAAGGGGAGGGGAAGGGGTGGAAGGGGGATGGGAGGAAGTAGGAAGGGTTAGGGAAGAGAGGGATGGGAAAGAGACGAGGAAGAGGAGGAAGAGAGAGAGAGAGAGAGAGAGAGAGAGAGAGAGAGAGAGAGAGAGAGAGAGAGAGAGAGAGAGAGAGAGAGGGGAAAGAGGTGGATGAAAAGGAGTAGAGGTATAGAGAAGAGATAAAGGGTGAAGAAATGATATGAAGAGGAGAGAAAGAGGCCCCGGGGAAGATTTTTATTTTATTCACGAAAAAGCACTAAACCCGCCGAGGTTATATATAGAGCTGAAGTTATGACGAATGAGGAAATATCTTCGCAATTTATACCAAAGAAAATGCTGAACTCTTCCTCCAGGGACTGTGAGAGAGAGAGAGAGAGAGAGAGAGAGAGAGAGAGAGAGAGAGAGAGAGAGAGAGAGAGAGAGGAGAGAGAGAGAGAGAGAGAGAGAGAGAGAGAGAGAGAGAGAGAGAGAGAGAGAGTGTAACTGACTATAAAAGAAAAACAAAACATTACCTTCAGATCTACTAGTCAGGTTTAAAGACTCAGTAATGGGGCTCCGACCCAACACAAATTATTTTTGATCAATCTGCGAAAAAACTTTTTCAATTATTTCCTCAGAGCGACTCATTTCTTGGGAGCCACTACGTCAGCAGTGAGCGACTACGTCAGCAGTGAGCGACTACGTCAGCAGTGAGCGACTACGTCAGCAGTGAAGGACTACATCAGCAGTGAGCGACTACGTCAGTAGTGAGCGACTACGTCAGTAGTGAGCGACTACGTCAACAGTGAGGACTACGTCAGCAGTGAAGGACTACATCAGCAGTGAGCGACTACGTCAGTAGTGAGCGACTACGTCAGTAGTGAGCGACTACGTCAACAGTGAGTGACTACGTCAGCAGTGAAGGACTACATCAGCAGTGAGCGACTACGTCAGTAGTGAGCGACTACGTCAGTAGTGAGCGACTACGTCAGTAGTGAGCGACTACGTCAGTAGTGAGCGACTACGTCAGTAGTGAGCGACTACGTCAGTAGTGAGGACTACGTCAGTAGTGAGCGACTACGTCAGTAGTGAGCGACTACGTCAGTAGTGAGCGACTACGTCAGTAGTGAGCGACTACGTCAGTAGTGAGCGACTACGTCAGTAGTGAGCGACTACGTCAGTAGTGAGCGACTACGTCAGTAGTGAGCGACTACGTCAGTAGTGAGCGACTACGTCAACAGTGAGCGACTACGTCAGTAGTGAGCGACTACGTCAACAGTGAGCGACTACGTCAGTAGTGAGCGACTACGTCAGTAGTGAGCGACTACGTCAACAGTGAGTGACTACGTCAGCAGTGAAGGACTACATCAGCAGTGAGCGACTACGTCAGTAGTGAGCGACTACGTCAGTAGTGAGCGACTACGTCAGCAGTGAGTGACTACGTCAGCAGTGAGCGACACACCAGAGTCCATATGTAAGGTTCGTCAGGAAACAGGACACAAAGAACTTTCATGGCACACATAAGTGCGATAAGGCACCTAAACTACTGATAACGGTTGAAGGTCCTTGATCTGTATTCCCTGGAACTCAGGCGAGAGAGATAAATGATAATATACACTTGGAAGGCCCTGGAGGGATTGGTACCAAACCTGCACACGAAAATCACTCCCTATGAAAGCAAAAGACTCGGCAGGAGATGCAGCATTTCCCCGATGAAAAGCAGGGGAGCCACGAGTACACTGAGAGACAACACAGTAAGTGTCCAGGGCCCAAGACTGTTCAATTGCCTCCCAGCATACATAAGGGGGATTACCAATAGACCCCTGACTGTCTTCAAGAAGGCACTGGACAGGCACCTAAAGTCAGTACCTGACCAACCGGCCTGTGGTTCGTACGTCAGCTTGCGTGCGGCCAGCAGTGACAGCCTGGTTGATCAGACCCTGATCCACCTTGAGGCCTGGTCTCAGACCGAGCCGCGGGGGCGGTGACCCCCGAAACCCTCTTCAGGTAAACTCCAGTGTTTCCTGACGTGGGTCTTAGTCATACGATGACCCGCAGCTGGAGTTTTTGGTCATCTAACCGAGGCCTTCCACTGGCTTACCGCTCCACCCTTTTAAAAATTATAATTATATAAGACTCAGTACATACCCAGACAACCTTCATATACTCCTGACGTCGTCCTGACTCGACCATAGAGGCTACTCACTCACCTATGAGCCGAACACCAGTTCATAAAACCTACTGAATCCCTATATCCAACTCCCCTTTCTGTAATCAGCCTCGTAGAGACGCCGCAGACAAAATATTTTTGCTTATAAAAAGAAAAAGTGTCGACGTTCGTATTTGCCATGGAGGCTTTATGGCAATAAGAAGCGAGAAGCCTTGTCATAAACATGTGAATAACAAGTTAATTGACGTCGACTTCGTCTGGAGGGAATTTAATCCCCCGGGCATTATTTCCGGGGCAGAGGCGCCGATGCTCTTTTCGTTTAACTTTTACTTTGGCAGCTTCACGTAATTGATGTTCTAACTCTTATATTTCTTCGTTCCATTTTTTTCCCATTAATAGTCTTATGTACGCTTGAATAACTGTACAAAACAATGATACTGGAAAGTATTTTCAGAGTTATTAAAATATATAAAAGACAACATATAGAGGTCTGTTGTGACAACTATTGTTAACCTCTGACAAAGAGGAGGAAAAAAAAAAAAAAACACAAGCGTTTGTTTATCTTTGAGTTCCTATAAAAAACACTGTAGTTGTTCCTTGTTGCAGTTTTTGCTCTTGTGAGGTGAGGAGGATAGACGGGCGGGAGGGACGGGGTGATGATGGAAGATATTGTGGCAACGAAGGAGGGACAGAAAGAGAAGAGGAAGGAAGAAAGGGGGGGGGGGACATGAAGTGACTGAAAGCAGAAGTTTTAGAAAGAGAATAATAATAATCTTTATCTCTACAAGTACAAGGTGTACAGACCATAGCTGACATCAGTGACATACTACTATATAGAAAAAAACCACTTGTTACGTAGAGCATTTCATGCAAATTAGGTCAGTTTTGTCCCCAGGATGCGACCCACACCAGTCGGTTAACACCCAAGTGCCTATTATACTGCTAGTTGAACATGGACAGCAGAAGTCTTAAGGAAACACGTCGTAATGCTTCCACCCGTACCAGGGATCGAACCACGGACCTCAGTGTGTGAGCTGAGTGCGCTAGCAAATGAGCTACGGGACTGAGAGAGGGAGGGAGTGAAAGGTTGCTAAACACTAAAGACTGTACAAATACAAGAGGGGAATGAGAGGATAGGCGACAAAATACAGGAATAATGCGCACATCGAAAAAAAAGAGAGACGTAAAAATATAACCTTAATTCCTGTCCGTGATCTTTGTGGAAGTCTTGTCCTTACTTTCCTCCAGCTCCCTTGCCCACGTCTTGCCCCTCTACTGTCATCCCTTGCCCACGTCTTGCCCCTCTACTGCCATCCCTTGCCCCTCTACTGCCATCCCTTGCCCCTCTACTGCCATCCCTTGCCCACGTCTTGCCCCACTATGCATCCTTGCCCCCTACACTGCCCTCCCTTGCTCACGTCTTGCCCACTACTGCCATCCTTGCCCACGTCTTGCCCCACTACCCTCCATACACTACCAACGTTCCTAACGCAACAGCGCTGCCTATGCAAATAATTTTTTTACCTAACCAACGGGAAGATGAGCCTCAGCCGGAAGCCAGAATGGGAAAGAGCGAGACAGTCACATTCTGGGTTCTGAGAGAGAGGGGAGAGAGAGAGAGAGAGAGAGAGAGAGAGAGAGAGAGAGAGAGAGAGAGAGAGAGAGAGAGAGAGAGAGAGAGAGAGAGAGAGAGAGAGATAATGGGGGGTTGTTATACTCGATATCTTCGTTCCAAGTTAGGCACTTAATTCGACGACATCGACCAAGAGAGCGAGTGGTCGAGGCCAGCGCCAGAGGCTGTAATTTTTGTCGTTAGTAAGATGGCTGACTCCAGCCAGTCTCCCAGGACACACTGCCTCACTCATCACCACATAGACACACTCACTGCCTCGATTATCACCACATAGACATTCTCACTGCCTCACTCATCAACACATAGACACTCTCACTGCCTGACTCATCACCGAAACACTCACTGCCTCATTCATCACTACATAGACACTCTCACTGCCTCACTCATCAACACATAGACACTCTCACTGCCTGACTCATCACACTACCACATAGACACTACTCACTGCCTCACTCATCAACACATAGACACTCTCACTCCCTCATTAATCAACACATAGACACTCTCCCCTGCCTCCTCATCAACACATAGACACTCCCCCTGCCTCACTCATCACCACATAGACACTCTGCCTCACTCATCACCACATAGACACTCACTGCCTCACTCATATCTACATAGACACTCTCACTGCCTCACTCATCACCACATAGACACACACACTGCCTCACTCATCACCACATAGACACACACACTGCCTCACTCACACCACATAGACAAAACACATGCCTCACCTCATCCACCACATAGACACTCTGCCTCACTCAATCCCAAAATAGAACGTCACTGCCTCACTCATCACTACATAGACACTCTCACTGCCCACCTCATCCACTACATAAAACACTCACTGCCTCACTCATCACTACATAGACACACTCACGCCTCGCTCATCACCACATAGACACCTCCTGCCTCACTCATCACTACATAGACACTCTCACTGCCTCACTCATCACCACATAGACACTCTGCCTCACTCATCACTACATAGACACACTCACTGCCTCGCTCATCACCTAGCCACTCTCACGCCCACTCTACTACAAAAGACACTTCACTGCCTCATCATCACTACATAAGACACTCTCACTGCCTCACTCTCACACATAGACACTCACTGCCTCACTATCACTACAGCTAACACTTCCCACTCTGCCTCACTCATCACATGACATCTCACTTGCCTCACTCATCACCACATAGACACTGCCATCCCTGCCCTCTACTCATCACCAATAGCCTCTCACTGCCTCACTCATCACCACATAGCACTCTCAGCCCTCATCTACACATAGACCCCTGCCCATCACACCTGCACACACTCTACTGCCTCATCCTCACCTACGCTCTCATGCCTCACTCATCACCACTTGACACACTACTGCCTCACTCATCACACATAGCCACCCTTGCTCACTCTTCACCACATAGACACCTACTGCCTCACTCATCCCACAATAGCACTCTCACTGACCTCACTCTATCAACCACATAGACACTCTCACTGCCTCCTCTTCACACATAGACACTCTCACTGCCTGCCTCATCACTACATAAATCTCACTGCCTCACTAACCACACAGAAAACTCCGACTGCAGCCTATCACACAAGACACCACGCCTCACTCATACACCACATAGACACGTCACATGCCTCACTCATCACTCTAGATAGACACCTCGATGCCTCATCATCACCACATAGACACTCTCACTGCCACTCATCACGCAAGATAGACACCTCACTGCCTCACTCATCAAGCAAGACATCTACGCTATCTCACGAGAGAGAGCTTAAGCCTCATCATCACCAAACAGAACACACAATCGACTCAGACAAGACATAGAACATACATTGCGGTCATATCACTCATAAACTCTCTCTGCCTCACGTCATCACCACATAGACTCTCACTGCCTCATCATCACACCAAAGACACTCTCACTGCCCACCATCACCACACAGAGCTGTCAATGCTCACTATCACCACATAGACACTCACTGCCTCACTCATCACCACAAGACACTCACTGCCTCACTCATCACCATAGACACTCCACTGCCTCACTCATCACCACATAGACACTCTCACTGCCTCACTCCTCACTACATAGACGCTCTCACTGCCTCACTCATCACCACACAGACACACTCACTGCCTCACTCATCAACACATAGACACTCATTGCCTCACTCATCACACATAGACACTCTCACTGCCTCACTCATCACCACATAGACACTCTCACTGCCTCACTCATCACCACATAGACACTCTCACTGCCTCACTCATCACCACATAGACACTCTCACTGCCTCACTCATCACCACATGACACTCTCACTGCTCACTCTCACTACATAGACGCTCTCACTGCCTCACTCATCACCACATCAGACACACTCACTGCCTCACTCATCACACATAACACTCATGCTCACTCATCACAATAGACCTCACTGCCTCACTCATCACCACATAGACAAACTACTGCCTCACTCATCACCACATAGAACACTCACTGCCTCACTCATCACCACATAGACACTCACTGCCTCACTCATCACCACATAGACACCTCACTGCCTCACTCATCACCACATAGACACTCTCACCTGCCTCACTCATCACCACATAGACCACTCTCACTGCTCATCCATCAACACATAGACATCTCACTGCCTCACTCATCACCACATAGACACTCCTGCCTCACTCATCACAAATAGACACTCTCACATGCCTCACTCATCACCACATAGACACTCTCACTGCCTCACTCATCACTACATAGACACTCTCACTGCCTCACTCATCACCACACAGACACTCTCAATGCCTCACTCATACCACATGACAACACTCAATGCTCACTCATCACCACATAGACACTCACTGCCTCACTCATCACCACATAGACACTCTCACTGCCTCACTCATCACCACATAGACACTCTCACTGCCTCACTCATCACCACATAGACACACTCACTGCCTCACTCATCACCAACAGACACTCTCAATGCCTCACTCATCACACATAGACACCTCACTGCCTCCTAATCACTACATAGACACTCTCACTGCCTCACTCATCACTACATAGACACACTCACTGCCTCACTCATCACCACATAGACACTCTGCCTCACTCATCACCACATAGACACTCACTGCCTCACTCATCACCACATAGACACTCTCACTGCCTCACTCATCACCACATAGACACTCTCACTGCCTCACTCATCACCACATAGACACTCACTGCCTCACTCATCACCACATAGACACTCACTGCCTCACTCATCACCACATAGACACTCTCACTGCCTCACTCATCACCACATAGACACACTCACTGCCTCACTCATCACCACATAGACACTCTCACTGCCTCACTCATCACTACATAGACACTCTCACTGCCTCACTCATCACCACATAGACACTCACTGCCTCACTCATCACCACATAGACACTCTCACTGCCTCACTCATCACCACATAGACACACTCACTGCCTCACTCATCACCACATAGACACACTCACTGCCTCACTCATCACCACATAGACACTCTCACTGCCTCACTCATCACCACATAGACACTCACTGCCTCACTCATCACCACATAGACACTCACTGCCTCACTCATCACCACATAGACACTCTCACTGCCTCACTCATCACCACATAGACACTCTCACTGCCTCACTCATCACACATAGAACCTCACTGCCTCACTCATCACCACATAGACACTCTCACTGCCTCACTCATCACTCACATAGACACTCTCACTGCCTCACTCATCACCACATAGACACTCACTGCCTCACTCATCACCACATAGACACTCTCACTGCCTCACTCATCACCACATAGACACTTCACTGCCTCACTCATCACCACATAGACACTCTCACTGCCTCACTCATCACCACATAGACACACTACACTGCCTCACTCATCACCACATAGACACTCTCACTGCCTGACTCATCATGACATAGAAAGCTACTGCTAGCCTATACATCATTCATCTATAAACTCAATTGAGTTGTAAATAAACAGGTGAAGAGCGACGAGCTGTCACTCTGGAGGGCGCAGTTCGCTACCCTGTCTCCATTTTGTTTACTCATTATTCGTCTGATTTATCGTCACTGTGTAGGTTCGTTCGTGTCACGGACCAGTGTCACGAACCAGTGTCACGGACCAGTGTCACGGACCAGTGCACGGACCAGTGTCACGGACAGTGTTACGGTTGTTCGTTATCTCTTCTCAGAACCTGTTTTCCCTTCTCGTTGCCATTCTACTTGCGTTTATATATAATAACCTGCACGTGAGGAGAGAGGGTTACGGACGAGTTCGTCCGACTTGGACCATTGACATGTCACACTTGTAAAGGACCAGGTGCGGACCGAACGTCGTCGACCCTCTCTCAACTGCGGTTATTCGGTATTGTTCGACGCGGTATTATGCCGCCTTTTCGTTCATACGTTTTTAGAACATTTGCAGGCAAGCGCTTGTTTCAACAACGTTCGCCACTGTAGAGCTTTGTCAAGTCAGTACGCCGTAGGAATCCACACGTTTCATGCCTATTAACAGATGTTCAGACGTAGACGTTTAAGTACAACGAGACCGATCTACGATTACAGAAGACAGTTTAATCGAAGTTGTTAAAGGGTCGTGGAAGTTGTCCATTGGAAGTTAACGCGAAATAATTACGATTTACAACTGGAGAAAAGTTAGTCATGTTTTTCTTGGAAAGTTTGTCACGGACAGTCATGGTAAATCCGGTTGTGAAACACGAATGATGATAACGTGTGTACGGACCACGAATGATGATAACGTTGGTACAGACACACGAGATGATACACGTGCGGTACAGACACTAGAATGATGATAACGTGTGGTACAGACACTAGAATTATGATACGTGTTGTACAGACCTAGAATGATAAACGGTGGTACAGACAATAGAATGATGATAACGTGTGGACAGACACTAGAATGATGATAACGCTGGTACAGAACACGAATGATGGATAACCAGTGGTTACGACACTAGAATGAGATCAACGTGGGTACACGCAATAGAAGCATGATAACGGTCCAGTACAGACACTAGAATGATGACAATGTTGTACAGACACACAATGCATGATAACGTGTGTACGACACTAGAATGTCATGAACGTGTGGTACAGACACGAAGATGTAACAGTTAGGTACAGACTTAGAATAGTATAACGTGTGGATGACACAGAATGAGATCATGTGGTTGTCAGACACTAGTTTTGATGTATAACGTTGGTCAGACCTAGATGATGTTAAGTGTTGGTTACAGACACTAGAATGAATGATAAGTGTGGTCAGGACACTAGATATGACATAATCGGTGTACGACAATGCATGAATTAATGTGGCACAGACACGAAATGATGATCTGTGTACAGCACGAGATTGATGATAATGTTGTGGTACAGACCCAATTTGATTTTACAGTTTAAACATGTTTGGAGGCAACGCACGTTTCAAATTTCGCCAAATGTAGAGCTTTGTCAGTCAGTACGCCGTAGGAATCCAAGTGTTTTCTAAAAACACTGTTAGCGTAGACGTTACATGCTACAACGCGACTGATCTAAGATCAGCAAAAAAAGAGTTTAATCGAAAATTGTATAAAAAGGGTCGTGGAAATTGTCCATTGGGGAAATAAAACCGAAATAATGATTTAAACGGAGAAAAGTTTAGTCATGTTTTTCTTGGAAGAAGTTTTGAATCGGAAATACATTGGTGAATACCGTTTGTGAAACACGAATGATGATAACTTTGGTACGAACACGAAAAAATGATAATGTGTGGTACAGACACTAGAATGATGATAATGTGTGGTACAGACACACGAATGATGATAATGTGTGGTACAGACACTAGAATGATGATAATGTGTGGTACAGACACAGAATGATGATAATGTGTGGTAAGGACAAGTGTGATAAGTGTGGTACAGAAACAGAATGATGAAAAGTGGGGTACAGACACTAGAATGAGTTTTGTGGGGTACAGCACAGAATGATGATAATGTGTGGTAAGGACACTAGAATGATGAAATGTTGGTAAGACCTGAATGATGAAAAGTGTGGTACGGGGACAAAAATGATGATAAGTGTGGTACAGACACTAGATGATGAAAATGTGTGGTAAAGCCCCAAAATTTGATGATAATGTTGGTACAGAACAAAATGTGATAATGTGTGGTACAGCCCGAATGATGATAATGTGTGGTACAGACCTAGAATGATGAAAAATTGTGGACAGACACTAGTGATGATAATGTGTGGTACAACCAGAATGATGATAAGTGTGGTAAGACAACGTGTGTAAGTGTGGTCGAATAGAATGTGATAATGTGTGGTACAGAACTAGAATGATGATTTTTGGGTACGGGACAAGAATGTTAATGTGTGGTACGACACAGAATGATGTAATGGTGGTTTCAGAACAGAATGATGAAAAAGTGTGGTACGACACTAGAATGTGAAATGTGTGGAAAAGCACAGAATGATGTAATGTGTGGTACAGACACTAAAATGTGATAATGTGTGGTACAGAACTAAAATGATGTAATGTGGTACAGACACAGAATGATTAAGTTGGACAGCCCTAAAATGTGTAATGTGTGGTAAGACTCTGAATGATGATTTTGTTGGTACAGACCAGAATGATGATATTGTGGAAAGGGGACCCCGAAGATGTAATGTGTGGTACAGAACGAAAGTTTTAAATTGTGGTACAGAACTAAAATGATGTAATGTGTGGGAAAACACCGAATGAGATAAGTGTGGTACAGCACTAAAATGATGAAAAAGTGTGGTCGGGACATTTGAATGTGATAATGGTGGTACAGACCTAGAATGTGAAAATGTGTGGTACAGACACAAAATGAAATAATGTGTGGTACAGACACAGAAGGATAATGTGGGGGTTCAGAAACAGAATGTGATAAGTGTGGTACAGACACAAGAATGATAAAAATGTGTGGTACAGACACAAGAATGATAATAACGTGTGGTACAGACACATGAATGATAATAATGTGTGGTACAGACACATGAATGATAATAACGTGTGGTACAGACACTGAATGAAAAATAACGTGTGGTACAGAACATGAATGATAATAATGTGTGGTACAGACACATGAATGATAATAACGTGTGGTACAGACACATGAATGATAATAACGTGTGGTACAGACACAAGAATGATAATAACGTGTGGTACAGACACATGAATGATAATAACGTGTGGTACAGACACTAGAATGATAATAACGTGTGGTACAGACACTAGATTGATAATAAGTGTGGTACAGACACATGAATGATATAACGTGTGGTACAGACATTTGAATGATAATAACGTGTGGTACAGACAAGAATGATATAACGTGTGGTAAGACCATGAATGAAAATTTAACGTGTGGTACAGACACTAGAATGTAATAAGTGTGGTTTCAGAACTAGATGATAATAACGTGGGGTTTCAGGACACTAGAATGATAAAAAACGTGTGGTTACAGACACATGAATGATAATAACGTGTGGTACAGACACAAGAATGATAATAACGTGTGGTACAGACACATGAATGATAATAACGTGTGGTACAGACACATGAATGATAATAATGGTGGTACGGGACACATGAATGATAATACGTGGGGTTTACAGACACATGAATGATAATAATGTGTGGTACAGACACATGAATGATAATAACGTGTGGTACAGACACATGAATGATAACGTGTGGTACAGACACATGAATGATAATAACGTGTGGTAACAGACACAAGAATGATAAAAACGTGTGGTACGACACTAGAATGAAAATTTAAGGTGGTACAGAACATGAATGATAATAATGTGTGGTACAGACACATGAATGATAATAACGTGTGGTACAGACACATGAATGATAATAATGTGTGGTACAGACACTGAATGATAATAACGTGTGGTACAGACAATGAATGATAATTAAGTGTGGTACAGACACATGATGTTAATAACGTGTGGTACAAGACACAAGAATGATAATAACGTGTGGTACAGACACATGAATGATAATAACGTGTGGTACAGACACTAGAATGATAATAACGTGTGGTACAGACACATGAATGATAATAACGTGTGGTACAGACACAAGAATGATAATAACGTGTGGTACAGACACAAGAATGATAATAATGTGTGGTACAGACACATGAATGATAATAATGTGTGGTACAGACACATGAATGATAATAACGTGTGGTACAGACACATGAATGATAATAACGTGTGGTACAGACAAAAGAATGATAATAACGTGTGGTACAGACACATAAATGATAAAAACGTGTGGGTACAGACATTTAAAATGATAATAACGTGTGGTACAGACACTAGAATGATAATAACGTGTGGTACAGACACAGAATGATAATAACGTGTGGTACAGACACTAGAATGATAATAACGTGTGGTACAGACAAGAATGATAATAACGTGTGGTACAGACACATGAATGATAATAACGTGTGGTACAGACACTAGAATGATAATAACGTGTGGTACAGACACTAGAATGAAAATACGTGGGGGTACAGACATTAGAATGATAATAACGTGTGGTACAGACACATGAATGATAATAACGTGTGGTACAGACACAAGAATGATAATAACGTGTGGTACAGACACATGAATGATAATAACGTGTGGTACAGACACTAGAATGATAATAACGTGTGGTACAGACACTAGAATGATAATAACGTGTGGTACAGACACTAGAATGATAATAAGTGTGGAAACAGACATAGAATGATAATAACGTGTGGTACAGCACAAGAATGATAATAACGTGTGGTACAGACACGGGGAATGTTTAATAACGTGTGGTACAGACACAGGGAATGATAATAACGTGTGGTACAGACACAAGAATGATAATAACGTGTGGTACGGGACAAAAAGAATGATAATAACGTGTGGTACAGGACATAGAATGATAATAACGTGTGGTACAGACCTAGAATGATAACGTGTGGTACAGGACACTAGAATGATAATAACGTGTTGGTACAGACACTGAATGATAAAAGTGTGGTACAGACACTAGAATGATAATAACGTGTGGTACAGACACTAGAATGATAATAACGTTTGGTACAGACACGAGAATGATAATAACGTGTGGTACAGACACTAGAATGATAATAACGTGTGGTACAGACACTAGAATGATTTAAACGTTTTTGGTACAGACGCTAAAATGATAATAACGTGTGGTACAGCACTAGAATGAAAATAACGGTTTGTTACAGACACGAGAATGTTAATAACGTGTGGTACAGACACTAGAATGATAATAACGTTTGGTACAGACACGAGAATGATAATAACGTTTGGTACAGACACGAGAATGATAATAACGTTTGGTACAGACACGAGAATGATAATAACGTGTGGTACAGACGCTAGAATGATAGCTTAATTACAATCTACCTCCGGCTTACGGAAACTAAGTTTTTAAACTACATTTTAAAATATATATACGTATATATGATCACATTTCCTTGTCAAAGTAATGTAAACATCACGTTTTTTGATGCAGTTTACCAGACTGCTACACACCAGTAGCTGTAATAATTGTTAGTTTACGCTGAGGTCGTGATTATAATCACAATGTGATCATTTAACCTTATTAGCAATCACATTTTAGTCAATATCAGATTATATATATATATATATATATATATATATATATATATATATATATATATATATATATATATATATATATATATATATATATATATATATATATATATATATATATTGTAGGTGATATGTACAGTAAGATGAAATCTGGTCAACATGTACAACACTTCTATGACTGACTGCCAGCAGTCATCTTACTGACTGACTCTCAGCAGTCAGTCAGTAAGAGTGACGCTGGGCTTACCTGGAACAGATATTTCAAGAATAAATAACTTTATTTAATGCTTTACAGACTCTCCTTTTGGAAGGGTCAGTCTGGAAGCCAGATTACTTTTTTATTATATTTCAGGAAGCGCTAAAAGCTGTAGGTCATTCAGCACAATGAGTGGCGAAGGCCTGGCCACCTACCCGCCGATCTTGGCCGGGTGTGTGGTCAGCGATCGCTGGAAGTCTGTCAGGGAGGGAGACAAGAGCACAGGTCATTGCTTCACTTAAGTCTCTCACCAGAGGCTGAAAGTCTTCATAGCTTAACGTAGGAAAGCTATCCTGTGTGATGGAATATGACAGGGAAACACAGCTTGTGTTCCCACTATATAACTGTCACAGTGAATAAGATAACATCACACTGTTGATGTGTCCAATATTGCTAAATAAAAAGATGAGAGATAATGCCACAGGAAGTGACGTGGGAGAGCAGTGAGAGACTGTGACATTACAGTGAAGTAAGAGAGAGAGAGAGAGAGAGAGAGAGAGAGAGAGAGAGAGAGAGAGCAGGCTGGAGGCTGACATATATGACAGGTATTGTAATGAGTTGACTCTTTCCTCCTATTTTTTTCCATCCAGGAGTAGCTGGCTCACCTGGCTCCCTCCTCTTAACTTACTCTTCCTTCAAGCCTTCCCATCCCATCTCTTCATTCTCTTACAGGTAACTCTCACTAGTACTTCCTATCCCATCTCTCCTTCCCCCCCCCTTTCCTTCTTTCCGAGAAAGAGGATTAGTATGAATTCTTCACAGCAAGTGTTCTTCAGCAGAGCTGTTGAATGCCTGTTGACAGCTGAACTGCAGCTTTCAGCTTCATGCAGCTTGTAAGCTTCGACAACAATACAGTCTGCATCATCAGCATTACATTCACAAAAAGAAGAGCTTAGCTTGCATGTTGGTGTATGCAATGAGATCACAGTGAACAGGTGACATCACAATTTGCACAACAACCATTGTGAATAAATAGTGAACTTCCAAGCGCTTTCGTGATTTCTCATGTTTTAGATATTGTGATATCACCTGTTATTGCATCAAATGGATACCTGGAGTTTACCTGGAGAGAGTTCCGGGGGTCAACGCCCCCGCGGCCCGGTCTGTGACCAGGCCTCCTGGTGGATCAGAGCCTGATCAACCAGGCTGTTGCTGCTGGCTGCACGCAAACCAACGTACGAGCCACAGCCCGGCTGGTCAGGTACCGACTTTAGGTGCTTGTCCAGTGCCAGCTTGAAGACTGCCAGGGGTCTGTTGGTAATCCCCCTTATGTGTGCTGGGAGGCAGTTGAACAGTCTCGGGCCCCTGACACTTATTGTATGGTCTCTTAACGTGCTAGTGACACCCCTGCTTTTCATTGGGGGGATGTTGCATCGTCTGCCAAGTCTTTTGTTTTCGTAGCGAGTGATACCACACGATCCTTCACAATATTCTCGGTAAGATTTCTTGATCTTGTTTCTTTTGTTTTCCAGTTATCTTCTACATCTCAGCTTTATAAACCTTCTGCTATTCTATTATTTTTACATTTCCTTGATAATGTGAGAAATCACGAAAGCGCTGGGAAGTTCACTCTTTTGCACGTTGTTCTATGCACATATTGCTGTACTTATACGGTACATAGGGGCATTGAAAAATTACTTTCTTCGGTTTATTGGCCCTAAAGAGTTATTAACCCAGGATAACCCGGGAAAGTCATGCAATGTGGCTTATTTCTACTGAGGTCTTTCGGCCCTCTTCCCCAGGATGCTACCCATGACAGTGTGCTAGCATCCAGGTACTTATTTACTGCGGTGGTTGTAACGAGACTTGCCTAAGCGTCGACTTTCGTAAGACTGAACCCGGGTCCGTTAGTTGTGAGGTGAAGACGCCACCAGCGAGTTACAGATAGGCTGGGCAACCAGGCGCTGCAGGTAGCCTGGGTAACCAGGCGCTGCAGGTAGCCTGGGTAACCAGGCGCTGCAGGTAGCCTGGGTAACCAGGCGCTGCAGGTAGCCTGGGCAACCAGGCGTTGCAGGTAGCCTGGGTAACCAGGCGCTGCAGGTAGCCTGACGGTTACTCACAACTGACAAGACAATCTTTACTTCTTATTCCCACCTCAGAGCCACTAACTTGACAGTAAACTCCCCACACAACGAGATATCTAACAATCCTTGTGGACTCTACTGACATGTGATAACTTGTTAGGTAAAAGGACACAGGTGCAACTAATGTGACATTTTATTGTGGCAACGTTTCGCTCTCCAGGAGCTTTATCAAGCCGTCACAACACAGAGGGCATATATAGGCTTAGAGTGAGGTGTAATACTAGTGTTAGTAGTAGTAACATTAGTTATAGTAGTAGTAGAAGGTAAGTTTCAGTGTTCCTCCTCTGTTATGTTCTTGTGTAGTATAAGCAGCAGAGACTATTTGATGGTAGATCTGACGATTCAAGGAATGCCTGTGTTCAACACCGAAATTCACACAACCATTTCTCATATACGTATATATATACCAAACTGCGGCAGGCCAGGACTCGAGCCAACGAACCTTATACCGCCTCCAGAGACAGCACAATGTACTCATCGCCTTATCACTTGAGCCAGCGATCCTACAAGAATCACGCATGCAGCTGAGCTACATGTTTTTCTCGTGATCCGAGGATACTCGTGGTAGTGGTATCTTCCTTGGATCGACCCTTATTGCCTCTCATTCCTCCCCACCCCCCCTCCTAATTTATTGCACCGGGTTCCCCTGGTGCTTCACGGCCCTCATTATCCAGGTGCTGTACAACCCTCATTATCCAGGTGCTGCACAACCCTCATTATCCAGGTGCTGATCGATCCTCATTATCCAGGTGCTGCACGACCCTCATTATCCGGGTGCTGCACAACCCTCATTATCCAGGTGCTGTACAACCCTCATTATCCAGGTGTTGCACAACCCTCATTATCCAGGTGCTGATCGATCCTCATTATCCAGGTGCTGCACGACCCTCATTATCCGGGTGCTGCACGACCCTCATTATCCAGAAGCTGCACAACCCTCATTATCCAGGTGTTGCACGACCCTCATTATCCAGGTGCTGCACGACCCTCATTATCCAGGTGCTGCACGACCCTCATTATCCAGGTGCTGCACGACCCTCATTATCCAGGTGCTTCACGACCCTCATTATCCAGGTGCTGCACAAACCTCATTATCCAGGTGCTGCACGACCCTCATTATCCAGGTGCTGCACGACCCTCATTATCCAGGTGCTGCACGACCGTCATTATCCAGTGCTGCACGACCCTCATTATCCAGGTGCTGCACGACCCTCATTATCCAGGTGCTGCACGACCCTCATTATCCAAGTGCTTCACGACCCTCATTATCCAGGTGCTGCATAACCCTCATTATCCAGGTACTGCACGATCCTCATTATCCAGGTGTTGCACGACCCTCATTATCCAGGTGCTGCACGACCCTCATTATCCAGGTGCTGCACGACCCTCATTATCCAGGTGCTGCACAACCCTCATTATCCAGGTGCTGATCGACCCTCATTATCCAGGTGCTGCATGACCCTCATTATCCAGGTGTTGCACGACCCTCATTATCCAGGTGCTGATCAACCCTCATTATCCAGGTGTTGCACGACCCTCATTACCCAGGTGCTGCACGACCCTCATTATCCAGGTGCTGTACGACCCTCATTATCCAGGTGCTGCACGACCCTCATTATCCAGGTGCTTCACGACCCTCATTATCCAGGTGCTGCACAACCTTCATTATCCAGGTGCTGCACGACCCTCATTATCCAGGTGCTGCACGACCCTCATTATCCAGGTGCTGCACTACCCTCATTATCCAGGTGCTGCACGACCCTCATTATCCAGGTGCTGCACGACCCTCATTATCCAGGTGCTGCACGACCCTCATTATCCAGGTGCTGCACGATCCTCATTATCCAGGAGCTGATCGACCCTCATTATCCAGGTGCTGCACGGCCCTCATTATCCAGGTGCTGCACGACCCTCATTATCCAGGTGCTGCACGATCCTCATTATCCAGGTGCTTCACGACCCTCATTATCCAGGTGCTGCACAAACCTCATTATCCAGGTGCTGCACGACCCTCATTATCCAGGTGCTGCACGACCCTCATTATCCGGGTGCTGCACGACCCTCACTATCCAGGTGCTGCACGACCCTCATTATCCAGGTGCTGCACGACCCTCATTATCCAGGTGCTGCACGACCCTCATTATCCAGGTGCTGCACAACCCTCATTATCCATATGCTGATCGACCCTCATTATCCAGGTGCTGCACGACCCTTATTATCCAGGTGCTGCACAACCCTCATTATCCAGGTGCTGCACGACCCTCATTATCCAGGTGCTGCACGACCCTCATTATCCAGGTGCTGCACGACCCTCATTATCCAGGTGCTTCACGACCCTTATTATCCAGGTGCTGAACAACCCTCATTATCCAGGTGCTGCACGACCCTCATTATCCAGGTGCTGATCAACCCTCATTATCCAGGTGCTGCACGACCCTCATTATCCAGGTGCTGATCAACCGTCATTATCCAGGTGCTGCACGACCCTCATTATCCAGGTGCTGCACAACCCTCATTATCCAGGTGCTGCACAACCCTCATTATCCAGGTGCTGATCAACCCTCATTATCCAGGTGCTGCACGACCCTCATTATCCAGGTGCTGCACAACCCTCATTATCCAGATGCTGCACGACCCTCATTATCCAGGTGCTGCACAACCCTCATTATCCAGGTGCTGATCGACCCTCATTATCCAGGTGCTGCACGACCCTCATTATCCAGGTGCTGCACGACCCTCATTATCCAAGTGCTGCAGACCCTCATTATCCAGGTGCTGATCAACCCTCATTATCCAGGTGCTGCACGACCCTCATTATCCAGGTGCTTCACACCCCTCATTATCCATATGCTGATCGACCCTCATTATCCAGGTGCTGCACGACCCTTATTATCCAGGTGCTGCACAACCCTCATTATCCAGGTGCTGCACGACCCTCATTATCCAGGTGCTGCACGACCCTCATTATCCAGGTGCTGCACGACCCTCATTATCCAGGTGCTGCACGACCCTCATTATCCAGGTGCTGCACAACCCTCATTATCCAGGTGCTGCACAACCCTCATTATCCAGGTGCTGCACGACCCTCATTATCCAGGTGCTTCACGACCCTTATTATTCAGCTGCTGAACAACCCTCATTATCCAGGTGCTTCACGACCCTCATTATCCAGGTGCTACACGACCCTCATTATCCAGGTGCTGCACAACCCTCATTATCCTGGTGCTGCACGACCCTCATTATCCTGGTGCCGCACGACCCTCATTATCCAATCTACTGTACGACCTTCCTCATTCCCCAGGCGCTGTACGACCCCTGCGTGTTAAGAGCTTCCCCATGAATATAATAAGACCCCCCATACAGCACGGCATTATGGTGCTTCGGACAAGCACTTCTGATAATAGTATTGCAAATGTCAGGTCGAGGGAGCAAACATATGGGAGGGAATGTGAGGACTCCAGCACTGTGCAACACTGTGCAACATTGTGCAGCACTGTGCAGCACTGTGCAACATTGTGAAACATTATGCAACGATGTGCAACACTGTGCAACAACATGCAACATTATGCAGCCCTGTGCAACACGTGTAACACTGTGGATCACTGTGCAACGCTGTGCAACACTGTGCAGCCCTGTGCAACACTGTGCAGAACTTTGCAACACTTTGCAGCACTGTGCAGAACTTTGCAACACTTTGCAGCACTGTGCAGGACTTTGCAACACTTTGCAGCACTGTGCAGAACTTTGCAACACTTTGCAGCACTGTGCAGAACTTTGCAACACTTTGCAGCACTGTGCAGAACTTTGCAACACTTTGCATCACTGTGCAGAACTTTGCAACACTTTGCAGCACTGTGCAGAACTTTGCAACACTTTGCATCACTGTGCAGAACTTTGCAACACTTTGCAGCACTGTGCAGAACTTTGCAACACTTTGCAACACTGTGCATCACTGTGGAGAACTTTGCAACACTGTGCAAGACACGACGCAACTCTGTTATACAACCATCATATACGCTGTGTTCTAATTAGTATACTGGGAGTATTACCAGTTATTTCAGAAATCTGAGAGCAGATTTATTCCGACTATAGGTAAAAAATATGCTCGACGCAAATATTTTCTGGAGTGTAAGAGAGCTGCTCGTAGGCTCATCAAGGAGAGTCCTGGAAGATAATTTACGAATTGAGATAAAAGACACTTGTATATGAGCCAGTGTACACATGTATATGTGCCAGTGTACACATGTATATGTACCAGTGTACACACTGTATATGTGCCAGTGTACACATGTATATGTACCAGTGTACACACTGTATATGTGCCAGTGTACACACTGTATGTGCCAGTATACACATGTGGCAGTTAGCACATATAGAAGTGTCAGGTGTAACGAAGGAACAGGGAACGACCTAATTATGAAATGACAATGATTTTAATTTTTTGGGCATTATCACTTATTTACCATCCTTGTCATTATTATTATCATCATTCAGACATCGTCATCATCGGCCATCATCATTTTAGATGCAGATAATAAATGAGATAGACAGTTAGGAGAGAGGAATGTGGATCTATCAGGTTTATTAAACACAAATGTTCAGTAGTGTGGGTGGGAGGTAGACAAGAACAGGTTTATATAACACCAGTGTTCAGTAGTGTGCGTGGGAGGCAGACAGGAACAGGTTGATATAACACCAGTGTTCAGTAGTGTGGGTGGGAGGCAGACAGGAACAGGTTGATATAACACCAGTGTTCAGTAGTGTGGGTGGGAGGCAGACAGGAACAGGTTTATATAACACCAGTGTTCAGTAGTGTGCGTGGGAGGCAGACAGGAACAGGTTGATATAACACCAGTGTTCAGTAGTGTGGGTGGGAGGCAGACAGGAACAGGTTTATATAACACCAGTGTTCAGTAGTGTGCGTGGGAGGTAGACAAGAACAGGTTGATATAACACCAGTGTTCAGTAGTGTGCGTGGGAGGCAGACAAGAACAGGTTTATATAACACCAGTGTTCAGTATGGTGGGTGGGAGGCAGCCAGGAACAGGTTTATATAACACCAGTGTTCAGTAGTGTGCGTGGGAGGCAGCCAGGAACAGGTTGATATAACACCAGTGTTCAGTAGTGTGGGTGGGAGGCAGACAGGAACAGGTTGATATAACACCAGTGTTCAGTAGTGTGGGTGGGAGGCAGACAGGAACAGGTTGATATAACACCAGTGTTCAGTAGTGTGCGTGGGAGGCAGACAGGAACAGGTTGATATAACACCAGTGTTCAGTAGTGTGCGTGGGAGGCAGACAGGAACGGTTGATATAACACCAGTGTTCAGTAGGGTGGGTGGGAGGCAGCCAGGAACAGGTTGATATAACACCAGTGTTCAGTAGGGTGGGTGGGAGGCAGCCAGGATCAGGTTGATATAACACCAGTGTTCAGTAGGGTGGGTGGGAGGCAGCCAGGAACAGGTTTATATAACACCAGTGTTCAGTAGGGTGGGTGGGAGGCAGACAGGAACAGGTTGATATAACACCAGTGTTCAGTAGTGTGGGTGGGAGGCAGACAGGAACAGGTTGATATAACACCAGTGTTCAGTAGGGTGGGTGGGAGGCAGCCAGGAACAGTTTATATAACACCAGTGTTCAGTAGGGTGGTGTGGAGGCAGCCAGGAACAGGTTGATATAACACCAGTGTTCAGTAGTGTGCGTGGGAGGCAGACAGGAACAGGTTGATATAACACCAGTGTTCAGTAGGGTGGGTGGGAGGCAGCCAGGAACAGGTTTATATAACACCAGTGTTCAGTAGTGTGCGTGGGAGGCAGACAGGAACAGGTTGATATAACACCAGTGTTCAGTAGGGTGGGTGGGAGGCAGCCAGGAACAGGTTTATATAACACCAGTGTTCAGTAGGGTGGGTGGGAGGCAGACAGGAACAGGTTGATATAACACCAGTGTTCAGTAGTGTGGGTGGGAGGCAGACAGGAACAGGTTGATATATACACCAGTGTTCAGTAGGGTGGGTGGGAGGCAGACAGGAACAGGTTGATATAACACCAGTGTTCAGTAGTGTGGGTGGGGAGGCAGACAGGAACAGGTTGATATAACACCAGTGTTCAGTAGGGTGGGTGGGAGGCAGCCAGGAACAGGTTTATATAACACCAGTGTTCAGTAGTGTGGGTGGGAGGCAGACAGGAACAGGTTGATATAACACCAGTGTTCAGTAGGGTGGGTGGGAGGCAGACAGGAACAGGTTGATATAACACCAGTGTTCAGTAGTGTGGGTGGGAGGCAGCCAGGAACAGGTTGATATAACACCAGTGTTCAGTAGTGTGGGTGGGAGGCAGACAGGAACAGGTTGATATAAACACCAGTGTTCAGTAGGGTGGGTGGGAGGCAGACAGGAACAGGTTGATATAACACCAGTGTTCAGTAGTGTGGGTGGGAGGCAGCCAGGAACAGGTTGATATAACACCAGTGTTCAGTAGTGTGGGTGGGAGGCAGACAGGAACAGGTTGATATAACACCAGTGTTCAGTAGGGTGGGTGGGAGGCAGACAGGAACAGGTTGATATAACACCAGTGTTCAGTAGTGTGCGTGGGAGGCAGACAGGAACAGGTTGATATAACACCAGTGTTCAGTAGGGTGGGTGGGAGGCAGACAGGAACAGGTTGATATAACACCAGTGTTCAGTAGTGTGGGTGGGAGGCAGACAGGAACAGGTTGATATAACACCAGTGTTCAGTAGGGTGGGTGGGAGGCAGACAGGAACAGGTTGATATAACACCAGTGTTCAGTAGTGTGGGTGGGAGGCAGACAGGAACAGGTTGATATAACACCAGTGTTCAGTAGTGTGCGTGGGAGGCAGACAGGAACAGGTTGATATAACACCAGTGTTCAGTAGGGTGGGTGGGAGGCAGCCAGGAACAGGTTGATATAACACCAGTGTTCAGTAGGGTGGGTGGGAGGCAGACAGGAACAGGTTGATATAACACCAGTGTTCAGTAGGGTGGGTGGGAGGCAGCCAGGAACAGGTTGATATAACACCAGTGTTCAGTAGGGTGGGTGGGAGGCAGACAGGAACAGGTTGATATAACACCAGTGTTCAGTAGGGTGGGTGAGAGGCAGACAGGAACAGGTTGATATAACACCAGTGTTCAGTAGTGTGCGTGGGAGGCAGACAGGAACAGGTTGATATAACACCAGTGTTCAGTAGGGTGGGTGGGAGGCAGACAGGAACAGGTTGATATAACACCAGTGTTCAGTAGTGTGGGTGGGAGGCAGACAGGAACAGGTTGATATAACACCAGTGTTCAGTAGGGTGGGTGGGAGGCAGACAGGAACAGGTTGATATAACACCAGTGTTCAGTAGTGTGGGTGGGAGGCAGACAGGAACAGGTTGATATAACACCAGTGTTCAGTAGTGTGCGTGGGAGGCAGACAGGAACAGGTTGATATAACACCAGTGTTCAGTAGGGTGGGTGGAGGCAGCCAGGAACAGGTTGATATAACACCAGTGTTCAGTAGGGTGGGTGGGAGGCAGACAGGAACAGGTTGATATAACACCAGTGTTCAGTAGGGTGGGTGGGAGGCAGCCAGGAACAGGTTGATATAACACCAGTGTTCAGTAGGGTGGGTGGGAGGCAGACAGGAACAGGTTGATATAACACCAGTGTTCAGTAGGGTGGGTGGGAGGCAGACAGGAACAGGTTGATATAACACCAGTGTTCAGTAGGGTGGGTGGGAGGCAGCCAGGAACAGGTTGATATAACACCAGTGTTCAGTAGGGTGGGTGGGAGGCAGACAGGAACAGGTTGATATAACACCAGTGTTCAGTAGTGTGGGTGGGAGGCAGACAGGAACAGGTTGATATAACACCAGTGTTCAGTAGGGTGGGTGGGAGGCAGACAGGAAACAGGTTGATATAACACCAGTGTTCAGTAGTGTGGGTGGGAGGCAGACAGGAACAGGTTGATATAACACCAGTGTTCAGTAGTGTGCGTGGGAGGCAGACAGGAACAGGTTGATATAACACCAGTGTTCAGTAGGGTGGGTGGGAGGCAGCCAGGAACAGGTTGATATAACACCAGTGTTCAGTAGGGTGGGTGGGAGGCAGACAGGAACAGGTTGATATAACACCAGTGTTCAGTAGGGTGGGTGGGAGGCAGCCAGAACAGGTTGATATAACACCAGTGTTCAGTAGGGTGGGTGGGAGGCAGACAGGAACAGGTTGATATAACACCAGTGTTCAGTAGGGTGGGTGGGAGGCAGACAGGAACAGGTTGATATAACACCAGTGTTCAGTAGGGTGGGTGGGAGGCAGCCAGGAACAGGTTGATATAACACCAGTGTTCAGTAGGGTGGGTGGGAGGCAGACAGGAACAGGTTGATATAACACCAGTGTTCAGTAGTGTGGGTGGGAGGCAGAGAGGAACAGGTTGATATAACACCAGTGTTCAGTAGGGTGGGTGGGAGGCAGACAGGAACAGGTTGATATAACACCAGTGTTCAGTAGTGTGGGTGGGAGGCAGACAGGAACAGGTTGATATAACACCAGTGTTCAGTAGTGTGCGTGGGAGGCAGACAGGAACAGGTTGATATAACACCAGTGTTCAGTAGGGTGGGTGGGAGGCAGCCAGGAACAGGTTGATATAACACCAGTGTTCAGTAGGGTGGGTGGGAGGCAGACAGGAACAGGTTGATATAACACCAGTGTTCAGTAGGGTGGGTGGGAGGCAGCCAGGAACAGGTTGATATAACACCAGTGTTCAGTAGGGTGGGTGGGAGGCAGACAGGAACAGGTTGATATAACACCAGTGTTCAGTAGGGTGGGTGGGAGGCAGACAGGAACAGGTTGATATAACACCAGTGTTCAGTAGGGTGGGTGGGAGGCAGCCAGGAACAGGTTGATATAACACCAGTGTTCAGTAGGGTGGGTGGGAGGCAGACAGGAACAGGTTGATATAACACCAGTGTTCAGTAGTGTGGGTGGGAGGCAGACAGGAACAGGTTGATATAACACCAGTGTTCAGTAGGGTGGGTGGGAGGCAGCCAGGAACAGGTTGATATAACACCAGTGTTCAGTAGTGTGGGTGGGAGGCAGACAGGAACAGGTTGATATAACACCAGTGTTCAGTAGTGTGGGTGGGAGGCAGCCAGGAACAGGTTGATATAACACCAGTGTTCAGTAGTGTGGGTGGGAGGCAGCCAGGAACAGGTTTATATAACACCAGTGTTCAGTAGTGTGCGTGGGAGGCAGACAGGAACAGGTTGATATAACACCAGTGTTCAGTAGTGTGGGTGGGAGGCAGACAGGAACAGGTTGATATAACACCAGTGTTCAGTAGTGTGGGTGGGAGGCAGACAGGAACAGGTTGATATAACACCAGTGTTCAGTAGGGTGGGTGGGAGGCAGACAGGAACAGGTTGATATAACACCAGTGTTCAGTAGTGTGGGTGGGAGGCAGCCAGGAACAGGTTGATATAACACCAGTGTTCAGTAGTGTGGGTGGGAGGCAGACAGGAACAGGTTGATATAACACCAGTGTTCAGTAGGGTGGGTGGGAGGCAGACAGGAACAGGTTGATATAACACCAGTGTTCAGTAGTGTGGGTGGGAGGCAGCCAGGAACAGGTTGATATAACACCAGTGTTCAGTAGTGTGGGTGGGAGGCAGACAGGAACAGGTTGATATAACACCAGTGTTCAGTAGGGTGGGTGGGAGGCAGACAGGAACAGGTTGATATAACACCAGTGTTCAGTAGTGTGCGTGGGAGGCAGACAGGAACAGGTTGATATAACACCAGTGTTCAGTAGGGTGGGTGGGAGGCAGACAGGAACAGGTTGATATAACACCAGTGTTCAGTAGTGTGGGTGGGAGGCAGACAGGAACAGGTTGATATAACACCAGTGTTCAGTAGGGTGGGTGGGAGGCAGACAGGAACAGGTTGATATAACACCAGTGTTCAGTAGTGTGGGTGGGAGGCAGACAGGAACAGGTTGATATAACACCAGTGTTCAGTAGTGTGCGTGGGAGGCAGACAGGAACAGGTTGATATAACACCAGTGTTCAGTAGGGTGGGTGGGAGGCAGCCAGGAACAGGTTGATATAACACCAGTGTTCAGTAGGGTGGGTGGGAGGCAGACAGGAACAGGTTGATATAACACCAGTGTTCAGTAGGGTGGGTGGGAGGCAGCCAGGAACAGGTTGATATAACACCAGTGTTCAGTAGGGTGGGTGGGAGGCAGACAGGAACAGGTTGATATAACACCAGTGTTCAGTAGGGTGGGTGAGAGGCAGACAGGAACAGGTTGATATAACACCAGTGTTCAGTAGTGTGCGTGGGAGGCAGACAGGAACAGGTTGATATAACACCAGTGTTCAGTAGGGTGGGTGGGAGGCAGACAGGAACAGGTTGATATAACACCAGTGTTCAGTAGTGTGGGTGGGAGGCAGACAGGAACAGGTTGATATAACACCAGTGTTCAGTAGGTGGGTGGGAGGCAGACAGGAACAGGTTGATATAACACCAGTGTTCAGTAGTGTGGGTGGGAGGCAGACAGGAACAGTTGATATAACACCAGTGTTCAGTAGTGTGCGTGGAGGCAGACAGGAACAGGTTGATATAACACCAGTGTTCAGTAGGGTGGGTGGGAGTCAGCCAGGAACAGGTTGATATAACACCAGTGTTCAGTAGGGTGGGTGGGAGGCAGACAGGAACAGGTTGATATAACACCAGTGTTCAGTAGGGTGGGTGGGAGGCAGCCAGGAACAGGTTGATATAACACCAGTGTTCAGTAGGGTGGGTGGGAGGCAGACAGGAACAGGCTGATATAACACCAGTGTTCAGTAGGGTGGGTGGGAGGCAGACAGGAACAGGTTGATATAACACCAGTGTTCAGTAGGGTGGGTGGGAGGCAGCCAGGAACAGGTTGATATAACACCAGTGTTCAGTAGGGTGGGTGGGAGGCAGACAGGAACAGGTTGATATAACACCAGTGTTCAGTAGTGTGGGTGGGAGGCAGACAGGAACAGGTTGATATAACACCAGTGTTCAGTAGGGTGGGTGGGAGGCAGACAGGAACAGGTTGATATAACACCAGTGTTCAGTAGTGTGGGTGGGAGGCAGACAGGAACAGGTTGATATAACACCAGTGTTCAGTAGTGTGCGTGGGAGGCAGACAGGAACAGGTTGATATAACACCAGTGTTCAGTAGGTGGGTGGGAGGCAGCCAGGAACAGGTTGATATAACACCAGTGTTCAGTAGGGTGGGTGGGAGGCAGACAGGAACAGGTTGATATAACACCAGTGTTCAGTAGGGTGGGTGGGAGGCAGCCAGGAACAGGTTGATATAACACCAGTGTTCAGTAGGGTGGGTGGGAGGCAGACAGGAACAGGTTGATATAACACCAGTGTTCAGTAGGGTGGGTTGGAGGCAGACAGGAACAGGTTGATATAACACCAGTGTTCAGTAGGGTGGTGGGAGGCAGCCAGGAACAGGTTGATATAACACCAGTGTTCAGTAGGGTGGGTGGGAGGCAGACAGGAACAGGTTGATATAACACCAGTGTTCAGTAGTGTGGGTGGGAGGCAGAGAGGAACAGGTTGATATAACACCAGTGTTCAGTAGGGTGGGTGGGAGGCAGACAGGAACAGGTTGATATAACACCAGTGTTCAGTAGTGTGGGTGGGAGGCAGACAGGAACAGGTTGATATAACACCAGTGTTCAGTAGTGTGGGTGGGAGGCAGACAGGAACAGGTTGATATAACACCAGTGTTCAGTAGTGTGGGTGGGAGGCAGACAGGAACAGGTTGATATAACACCAGTGTTCAGTAGTGTGGGTGGGAGGCAGACAGGAACAGGTTGATATAACACCAGTGTTCAGTAGTGTGCGTGGGAGGCAGACAGGAACAGGTTGATATAACACCAGTGTTCAGTAGTGTGGGTGGGAGGCAGACAGGAACAGGTTGATATAACACCAGTGTTCAGTAGTGTGCGTGGGAGGCAGACAGGAACAGGTTGATATAACACCAGTGTTCAGTAGTGTGGGTGGGAGGCAGACAGGAACAGGTTGATATAACACCAGTGTTCAGTAGTGTGCGTGGGAGGCAGACAGGAACAGGTTGATATAACACCAGTGTTCAGTAGTGTGGGTGGGAGGCAGACAGGAACAGGTTGATATAACACCAGTGTTCAGTAGGGTGGGTGGGAGGCAGCCAGGAACAGGTTGATATAACACCAGTGTTCAGTAGGGTGGGTGGGAGGCAGACAGGAACAGGTTGATATAACACCAGTGTTCAGTAGTGTGGGTGGGAGGCAGACAGGAACAGGTTGATATAACACCAGTGTTCAGTAGTGTGGGTGGGAGGCAGACAGGAACAGGTTGATATAACACCAGTGTTCAGTAGTGTGGGTGGGAGGCAGACAGGAACAGGTTGATATAAGACCAGTGTTCAGTAGTGTGCGTGGAGGCAGACAGGAACAGGTTGATATAACACCAGTGTTCAGTAGTGTGGGTGGGAGGCAGACAGGAACAGGTTGATATAACACCAGTGTTCAGTAGTGTGCGTGGGAGGCAGACAGGAACAGGTTGATATAACACCAGTGTTCAGTAGTGTGCGTGGGAGGCAGACAGGAACAGGTTTGATATAACACCAGTGTTCAGTAGTGTGCGTGGGAGGCAGACAGGAACAGGTTGATATAACACCAGTGTTCAGTAGTGTGCGTGGGAGGCAGACAGGAACAGGTTGATATAACACCAGTGTTCAGTAGTGTGGGTGGGAGGCAGACAGGAACAGGTTGATATAACACCAGTGTTCAGTAGTGTGCGTGGGAGGCAGACAGGAACAGGTTGATATAAACACCAGTGTTCAGTAGTGTGCGTGGAGGCAGACAGGAACAGGTTGATATAACACCAGTGTTCAGTAGTGTGCGTGGGAGGCAGACAGGAACAGGTTGATATAACACCAGTGTTCAGTAGGGTGGGTGGGAGGCAGACAGGAACAGGTTGATATAACACCAGTGTTCAGTAGTGTGCGTGGGAGGCAGACAGGAACAGGTTGATATAACACCAGTGTTCAGTAGTGTGCGTGGGAGGCAGACAGGAACAGGTTGATATAACACCAGTGTTCAGTAGTGTGCGTGGGAGGCAGACAGGAACAGGTTGATATAACACCAGTGTTCAGTAGTGTGCGTGGGAGGCAGACAGGAACAGGTTGATATAACACCAGTGTTCAGTAGGGTGGGTGGGAGGCAGACAGGAACAGGTTGATATAACACCAGTGTTCAGTAGTGTGCGTGGGAGGCAGACAGGAACAGGTTGATATAACACCAGTGTTCAGTAGTGTGCGTGGGAGGCAGACAGGAACAGGTTGATATAACACCAGTGTTCAGTAGGGTGGGTGGGAGGCAGACAGGAACAGGTTGATATAACACCAGTGTTCAGTAGTGTGCGTGGGAGGCAGACAGGAACAGGTTGATATAACACCAGTGTTCAGTAGGGTGGGTGGGAGGCAGACAGGAACAGGTTGATATAACACCAGTGTTCAGTAGTGTGGGTGGGAGGCAGACAGGAACAGGTTGATATAACACCAGTGTTCAGTAGTGTGGGTGGGAGGCAGACAGGAACAGGTTGATATAAACACCAGTGTTCAGTAGTGTGGGTGGGAGGCAGACAGGAACAGGTTGATATAACACCAGTGTTCAGTAGTGTGGGTGGGAGGCAGACAGGAACAGGTTGATATAACACCAGTGTTCAGTAGTGTGGGTGGGAGGCAGACAGGAACAGGTTGATATAACACCAGTGTTCAGTAGTGTGGGTGGGAGGCAGACAGGAACAGGTTGATATAACACCAGTGTTCAGTAGTGTGGGTGGGAGGCAGACAGGAACAGTGTTGTACTACATAATGGTCGACTCCACCATCACGACACCAGAAATCTCTCTCTCTTAACCTTGCGTTGTCTACATATTTTATCACATAATAAAGTTGGTAGAATTACCGACAATATGTAAAGTAAAAGGACACAAGTGCAACTAATGTGACGTTTATTGTGGCAACGTTTCGCTCTCCAGGAGCTTGATAAAGCTCCTGGAGAGCGAAACGTTGCCACAATGTCACATTAGTTGCACTTGTGTCCTTTTACTTTACATATTTTATCACCTTTGATTCTGCTTTGAAGATTCCTCCCTTATAATGTACTGTACTTTCCTTACTCTCTCTCTCTCTCTCTCTCTCTCTCTCTCTCTTCCGATTCTGTCTTCTCTGTCCTTCTCCCTGCCTTCCGTCTCCCTTTCTCTGCCTTCTCTCCCCATTACCTGCTCGATAAATGCATGATTTTCCATATTCCGATATCTTTATTCAGTTGTTCCCTGGAAGAGAATCTCGTACCTTAGAAAGGGTCCAGTGTATTCCGCGGTACAGTAACCAATCTTCAACCAAAAGCCCTTTATTAACTTTCAAAGATCTTGTTAAATATTTTATTCGATAAAAAGTTTTGACTTATTTCGATTAAGGTGTAATTTTCACCCCTAAGGCATTCAACAGTGATTGATGTGAGGGCTTAATTGATGTCAGACGCGAAGGCGGTGGTACAGGGCAGGTGATGCTGTCTCAGTGTGTATACACCGAGAGCTTATTTAAATCCCTCTTTTAGTTATTAAATATTCTTGGCTGGTTATGAACAGGTAATACGTAATCTTGATGACCCGTGGTGTGGTCGGTAGGCTGTGAGTCCCGCTAACAAAGTTAGTGAAGATGCCAGAGGCGAGGCCAGTGGATGGCAGATTTTGGAGGTGTCAAACCATTGGAGGTCAGGTGTTGTCAGTTCGTCGTCAGGTCAGTGGAGGTCAGGTGTTGTCAGTTCGTCGTCAGGTCAGTGGAGGTCAGGTGTTGTCAGTTCGTCGTCAGGTCAGTGGAGGTCTGGTAGTGTCAGTTCGTCGTCAGGTCAGTGGAGGTCAGGTGTTGTCTTCGTACTGACGCTTAACTTGTTTCATTCGTTCCAGCTGTGATGTGTTCTCATGGGTCCTCGTCTTTAGCATTTATTTTCACATCATTGTTAAATTTTTGTCAGGACAGACACAGAAAGAGAAACAGACAGACAGACTGACAGACTGACAGACTGACAGACAGACTGACTGACAGACTGACAGACAGACAGACAGACAGACAGACAGACAAACTGACAGACAGACAGACAGACAGACTGACTGACTGACTGACTGACACACACACACACACACACACACGAACACACACACACACACACACACACACACACACACACACACACACACACACACACACACACACACATACACATACGCACACACACACCACACATACACACATGCGCACATACACACACACACACCCCACCCCACACACACACCACACACAACCACACACACACACACACACACACACACACAGTGGGTGGATTGCATTTTCTTGGACTGCAAGAAGGCGTTTGACACAGTTCCACACAAGAGATTAGTGCAAAAACTGGAGGACCAGGCAGGGATAACAGGGAAGGCACTACAATGGATCAGGGAATACTTGTCAGGAAGACAGCAGCGAGTCATGGTACGTGTCGAGGTGTCAGAGTGGGCACCTGTGACCAGCTGGGTCCCACAGGGGTCAGTTCTAGGACCAGTGCTGTTTCTAGTATTTTGTGAACGACATGACGGAAGGAATAGACTCTGAGGTGTCCCTGTTTGCAGATGACGTGAAGCTGATGAGAAGAATTCATTCGATCGAAGACCAGGCAGAACTACAAAGGGATCTAGACAGGCTGCAGACCTGGTCCAGCAATTAGCTCCTGGAGTTCAATCCCACCAAGTGCAAAGTCATGAAGACTGGGGAAGGGCAAAGAAGACCGCAGACGGAGTACAGTCTAGGGGGCCAGAGACTACAAACCTCACTGAAGGAAAAAGATCTTGGGGTGAGTATAATACCAGGCACATCTCCTGAAGCGCACATCAACCAAATAACTGCTGCAGCATATGGGCGCCTAGCAAACCTCAGAACAGCATTCCGACATCTTAATAAGGAATCGTTCAGGACCCTGTACACCGTGTACGTTAGGCCCATATTGGAGTATGCGGCACCAGTTTGGAACCCACACCTAGCCAAGCACGTAAAGAAACTAGAGAAAGTGCAAAGGTTTGCAACAAGACTAGTCCCAGAGCTAAGAGGTATGTCCTACGAGGAGAGGTTAAGGGAAATCAACCTGACGACACTGGAGGACAGGAGAGATAGGGGGGACATGATAACGACATACAAAATACTGAGAGGAATTGGCAAGGTGGACAAAGACAGGATGTTCCAGAGATTGGACACAGTAACAAAGGGGCACAGTTGGAAGTTGAAGACACAGATGAATCACAGGGATGTTAGGAAATATTTCTTCAGCCACAGAGTAGTCAGGAAGTGGAATAGTTTGGGAAGCGATGTAGTGGAGGCAGGATCCATACATAGCTTTAAGCAGAGGTATGATAAAGCTCACGGTTCAGGGAGAGTGACCTAGTAGCGACCAGTGAAGAGGCGGGGCCAGGAGATCGGACTCGACCCCTGCAACCTCAACTAGGTGAGTACACACTCACACACACACACAAACACACACACACACACACACACACACACACACACACACACACACACACACACACACACATACACACACACACACACACACATACACACACACACACACACACACATACACACACACACACACACACACGAAACACACACACCGAACACACACACACACACACACACACACACACACACACACACACACACACACACACACACACACACACACACACACACACACACACACACACACACACACACACACACACACACACACACACACACACAATCTGAACATCGTTTGCACCAATCATAACAGGTCTGTTGTCTTTCTCTACTCAAGGAATACTGAGAGATCCAAGACGACGGGAAAAACTGAGAGAAAGAGAGAGAGAAAGAAATGTTATCCCTGTTGACAAAAAGCAGAGCAGAACAGAAATCAGCAACTGCAGACGAGTGTCACTCCTGTCAATCACTGGCAAGATTCTTGAGGCTATAATCTCACGGTAGATGACGGAGTTTTTCGAAGACCACTCACTTATTTGTGACGGTCAGTATGGCTTCAGGAAAGGTTACTCTGCTGGTGATCTCATGTTAAGCCTTTCCACTAAGTGGCACCAGACACTGGATGAATCCAACACTAGATGAATCCAGTCAGTTGTGTAGTAGCACTGGACATTGCTGGTGCTTTCGACCGAGTATGGCACCAGGGATTCTTGGCAAAACTTCAGGCACTGGAAATTTCAGGCTCTCTGCTCTGTCTCCTCAGTGACTGTCTTCAAGACAGATCTCTAAGCGTAGTCCTCAACGAGACAAAGTCAGCAAGACATCCTACTGGTGCAAGTGTTCTACAGGTAAGTGTGCTTGGGTTGCTGTTATGGAATGTCTACTTCAATGACCTTCATCTCATCCCAGAATCCTATGCATATGCAGAAGACTGCACTTTGACATTTACTTATCCAAGAGAGGAAATGCCAGCTGCTACATTAATCACCAGCTTACAACTATATCAGCCTGAGGTAAACGATGGCAGGTCACATTTGCTCCTGAGAAAACACATATGATAATGGTCTCTAGGCACCATGATAGTAATGCTGGTGCAGTGGTAAGAACGAATGGGAGAGTGTTGGTACCTGGGGACGAAGCTGATATCCTTGGAGTGAAATTTGGCTCCAGCTTGATTATGAAGAACCACGCTGTAAATCTTGCAAACAAGGCGACTTAGGAAACTTACAGCACTTGGACGTATCTCGCATCTGCTTGAGAGTAGAGGTTGCAAGATTCTGTACGAGGCACAAGTACCCTCACACCTTGAGTATGCTCCACTTTCTTGGATTGCCTGCCCCCCCCTCTCATCTGCGACTTCTTGACAGAATAGTGAACAGACCAAGACGATTCATCTCTCGCCTGGACCCATCCTGGATGATGATAATAATAATAATAATAATAATAATAATAATAATAATAATAATAATAATAATAATAATAATAATATCTTTATTTACTACAAGTACATGTACAAGGTATACAGTCCTAGCTGACATCAGTGACATACTACTACAAAGAAAGCCCCTTGTTATGCTCAGCATTTCGGGCAAATTAGGTCCTTGTCCCAGGATGCGACCCACACCAGTAAACTAACACCCAGGTACCCATTTTACTGATGGGGAACATAGACAACAGGTGGAAAGAAACACGTCCAATGTTTCTACTCTGGCTGGAATCGAACCCAGGCCCTTGCCGTGTGAAGCGAGAGCGTTAACCACGAGGTCACCAGCAGAGCCTTCAACACAGGAGGAATGTGGGTGGCCTTACTGTTATGTATAAGGCCAATATTGTCAAAGTACCACAATTGGCTCCACTCTGAAGAGAGCGAGAAATGAGCTTCTACACCACAAGACGGGCAGCAAGCAGCAACTTCACTCTGTACTCTTCTCCAGAACATCACTTCATCTGAGATCATGTATTCCCAGGATGACTCGTGTTTGGAACATGTTTGTAAACCATAATGATATCACGAAACAAGTCAGTGATCAAATGAGAAGTGGAGATGGTACTGATGAGTAGTCAAACATAGAAAATGCTTAGAATGAGAAGAGGTAACAGACTCCATTAGCTGAGTAAAGCGAGGAGGATGCGTCCACCTATCTCGGAAACACTGATGAGAGGAGGAGAGAGAGGAGGAGAAGAGAGGAGGAGAGAGAGGGAGAGAAGAGAGGGAGGGAGAGGAGAGGAGAGATGAAGAGAAGAGAGAGGAGAAGGAGGAGACAGACAGCAGACAGAGAAGCACCGACTAGACACCATAGCAGAAGCACAGCAACGCAGACGAGCCCACCCACACCCACACGCAAGAGAGAAGCAGTGAGAGACAGGGAGATGAAGGGAGACAGAGAGAGACAGAGAGTGGACAGACAGGGGCAACAGAGCACACACACACACTACACACACCATACCGACACACACACACACACACACACAACACACCACACACACACATCAACACCACACACACAACACATACACACAACACACCACACAGCATGAACACGCATCACACACACACACACACACACACACGATACGAACACACACAACACACACACACACAAAAAACACACATCACACACACAACACACACACACACACACACACACACACACACACACACACACACACACACACACACCACACACACACACACACACACACGCAAACAAACACACACATACACACACACACACACACACACACACACACACAAACACACACACACACACACACACACACACACAACAACACACACACACACACACACACACACACACACACACACACCACACACACACACACACACACACACACACACACACACACACACACACACACACACACCACACCATACACAACACACACACACACACACACACACACACACACACACACACACACACACGCAAACACAACACACACAACACACAACACACACACACACACACACACACAAAACACACACACACACACACACACACACACCACACACACACACAATACACACACACACACAAACAAACACACACAACACACACACACCACACACACCACACACACACACACCACACACCACACACACACACACACACACACACACACACACGCAAACAAACACACACATACACACACACACACACCACACACACACACACACACACACACACACACACACATACACACACACACACACACACACACACACACACACACACAAACAAACACACACACACACACACACACACACACACACACACAAACAAACACACACACACACACACCTCCCTAGAGAGGACTTGTGATCAACTCTGCCTCAACTCCTCTCATTATCACTCTACAAGACCCAAAGTTCAAAATTAGCCGGGTGCTTGTCGCAGCCCCGTCCCACTGCTGGATACACCAAGGTGCGATAGACTCAGAGAATAGACTAAATCATCATGCCAGGGTGTGATGTTGAGCTGACAGGAGATTCTTGCCTGGGTAGGAGATAGACTAGCCTCTATCATGCCGGGGTATGGTAGAATAGAAGGTAGGGTAGACTATCATGCTAGGGTATGAATGACTATCATGCCATGGTATGATAGAACTGAAGTTCCAGTATAATACACGTTCGCAACAAGACAGTGTAGATGAGTACTTCACCTAGTTGTGTGTGCGGGGGTTGAGCCGCTGGACCCTGCCCGGGCCGGCCTTGCAATTCTAACTTTAATAATTTGACACGTCATCATTACTGATGGGAGTATGTTTATCACTGATGGGCAAGTGTTCATCACTGATGGACGAGTGTTCATCACTGATGGGCAAGTGTTCATCACTGATGGGTGAGTGTTCATCACTGATGGGTGAGTGTTCATCACTGATGGACGAGTGTTCATCACTGATGGGCAAGTGTTCATCACTGATGGGTGAGTGTTCATCACTGATGGACGAGTGTTCATCACTGATGGGCAAGTGTTCATCACTGATTTGCGAGTGTTCATCACTGATGGGCAAGTGTTCATCACTGATGGGTGAGTGTTCATCACTGATGGACGAGTGTTCATCACTGATGGGTGAGTGTTCATCACTGATGGACGAGTGTTCATCACTGATGGGTGAGTGTTCATCACTGATGGGCGAGTGTTCACCACTGATGGGTGAGTGTTCATCACTGATGGGCGAGTGTTCACCACTGATGGGCAAGTGTTCATCACTGATGGGCAAGTGTTCATCACTGATGGGCAAGTGTTCATCACTGATGGGTGAGTGTTCATCACTGATGGGCGAGTGTTCACCGCTGATGAGTGAGTGTTCATCACTGATGGGCGAGTGTTCACCGCTGATGAGTGAGTGTTCATCACTGATGGGCGAGTGTTCACCTTGATGGGCGAGTGTTCATCACTGATGGGCGAGTGTTCATCACTGATGGGCGAGTGTTCACCACTGATGGGTGAGTGTTCATCACTGATGGGCGAGTGTTCATCACTGATGGGCGAGTGTTCATCACTGATGGGCGAGTGTTCACCACTGATGGGTGAGTGTTCATCACTGATGGGTGAGTGTTCATCACTGATGGGCGAGTGTTCATCACTGATGGGCGAGTGTTCACCACTGATGGGTGAGTGTTCACCACTGATGGGCAAGTGTTCACCACTGATGGGCAAGTGTTCATCACTGATGGGCGAGTGTTCTTCACTGATGGGTGAGTGTTCATCACTGATGGGCGAGTGTTCACCACTGATGGGTGAGTGTTCATCACTGATGGGCGAGTGTTCATCACTGATGGGCGAGTGTTCATCACTGATGGGCGAGTGTTCATCACTGATGGGCGAGTGTTCACCACTGATGGGTGAGTGTTCATCACTGATGGGTGAGTGTTCATCACTGATGGGCGAGTGTTCACCACTGATGGGCAAGTGTTCATCACTGATGGGCAAGTGTTCATCACTGATGGGCGAGTGTTCATCACTGATGGACGAGTGTTCATCACTGATGGGCAAGTGTTCATCACTGATGGGCGAGTGTTCATCACTGATGGGAGAGTGTTTATCACTGATGGGCGAGTGTTCATCACTAGTGTAGGCGTGTGTTCATCAATAGTGAGCGCGTACTCATCACTGATGGGTGTGTATTCATCACTAATGGGTGTGTAGTCATCACTAGTGGGGGTGTATTCATCACTGGTGGGCATGTACTCATCATTAGTGAGTGTGTACTCATCACTGGTGGGCATGTACTCATCACTAGTGAGTATGTACTCATCACTGGTGGGTGTGTACTCATCATTAGTGGGTGTGTACTCATCACTGGTGGGTATGTACTCATCACTAGTGAGTATGTACTCATCACTGGTGGGTGTGTACTCATCATTAGTGGGTGTGTACTCATCACTGGTGGGTATGTACTCATCACTAGTGAGTATGTACTCATCACTGGTGGGTGTGTACTCATCACTGGTGGGTGTGTACTCATCACTAATGGGCGTGTATTCATCACTGGTGGGCGTGAACTCATCACTGGTGGGCGTGTACTCATCACTGGTGGGCGTGTACTCATCACTGGTGGGCGTGTACTCATCACTAGTGGGCGTGCACTCATCACTGGTGGGCGTGTACTCATCACTAGTTGGCGTGTACTCATCACTGGTGGGCGTGTACTCATCACTAGTTGGCGTGTACTCATCACTGGTGGGCCTGTGTAAAACGATGGTAAGCAGATTATATGCCTCCCGCCCTCCCTCACTCTCCCGCCCACCCGCCCACTCACCCGTCCACCCCTCACCCGCCCTCCCGCCCAAGTTATAATTAAGTTTAGAGTGAGTGGAGTGAAGGGGCGACCTTCCACAACTCTACGGACTCTTCCCTTCACATTTCACTCATCCCACGATGGCACATCGTAGCAAACGCGCGAAACGAGCATTAGATAACCGTTTTTTTGTCGGTGTTTCGAACCTCAGGAGTGGCTGACCCGAGTCAGTGTCGTGCACGGATAGAGTCTGACACTGCGTAAGGTGCTCAAAACTCAGGTTTAAATATTCTTGATGACGATTTTTCTCCAAGGTGACGGGAACCCGCCAGACCTGACCCATCCCGGGTATGTGCCAATACTGATGAACAATTTACATCTTAATTACTTATATATATAAAATATATTTATATATATATATATATAATATATATATATATATATATATATATATATATATATATATTATATATTTATATATATATATATTATATATATATATATATATATATTATATATATATATAAAATATATACACACAGTTGGATGTTGGCGCGTTCGTTGGGATGAAGGAATTTACCAGGATGCGTTCGAACGAAGGAGCGAAGGAGTTTGCAATAAGGAAGGATTTAACTGTAAGGGGGGGTTCAGAAGGATGAAGGGGGTTCAGAAGGATGAAGGGGGTTCAGAAGGATGAAGGGGGTTCAGAAGGATGAAGGGGTTCAGAAGGATGAAGGGGGTTCAGAAGGATGAAGGGGGTTCAGAAGGATGAAGGGGTTCAGAAGGATGAAGGGGATTCAGAAGGATGAAGGGGTTTCAGAAGGGTGAAGGAGTTCAGAAGGATGAAGGGGTTCAGAAGGATGAAAGGGTTCAGAAGGATGAAGAGGTTTCAGAAGGATGAAGGGGTTCAGAAGGATGAAAGGGTTCAGAAGGATGAAGAGGTTTCAGAAGGATGAAAGGGTTCAGAAGGATGAAGAGGTTTCAGAAGGATGAAGGGGTTCAGAAGGATGAAAGGGTTCAGAAGGATGAAGAGGTTTCAGAAGGATGAAGGGGTTCAGAAGGATGAAGGGGGTTCAGAAGGATAAAGGGGTTCAGAAGGATGAAGGGGGTTCAGAAGGATGAAAGGGTTCAGAAGGATGAAGGGGGTTCAGAAGGATGAAGGGGGTTCAGAAGGATGAAGGGGGTTCAGAAGGATGAAGGGGGTTCAGAAGGATGAAGGGGGTTCAGAAGGATGAAAGGGTTCAGAAGGATGAAAGGGTTCAGAAGGATGAAGAGGTTTCAGAAGGATGAAAGGGTTCAGAAGGATGAAAAGGCTTCAGAAGGATGAAGGGGTTCAGAAGGATGAAGGGGGTTCAGAAGGATGAAGGGGTTCAGAAGGATGAAGGGGTTCAGAAGGATGAAAGGGTTCAGAAGGATGAAGAGGTTTCAGAAGGATGAAGGGGTTCAGAAGGATGAAGGGGGTTCAGAAGGATGAAGGGGTTCAGAAGGATGAAAGGGTTCAGAAGGATGAAGAGGTTTCAGAAGGATGAAGGGGGTTCAGAAGGATAAAGGGGTTCAGAAGGATGAAGGGGGTTCAGAAGGATGAATGGGTTCAGAAGGATGAAGGGGTTCAGAAGGATGAAAGGGTTCAGAAGGATGAATAGGTTTCAGAAGGATGAAGGGGTTCAGAAGGATGAAGGGGGTTCAGAAGGATGAAGGGGTTCAGAAGGATGAAAGGGTTCAGAAGGATGAAGAGGTTTCAGAAGGATGAAGGGGGTTCAGAAGGATAAAGGGTTCAGAAGGATGAAGGGGGTTCAGAAGGATGAAGGGGTTCAGAAGGATGAAGGGGTTCAGAAGGATGAAAGGGTTCAGAAGGATGAAGAGGTTTCAGAAGGATGAAGGGGGTTCAGAAGGATAAAGGGGTTCAGAAGGATGAAGGGGGTTCAGAAGGATGAAGGGGTTCAGAAGGATGAAGGGGTTCAGAAGGATAAAGGGGTTCAGAAGGATGAAGGGGGTTCAGAAGGACGAAGGGGTTCAGATGAATGAAGGGGTTCAGAAGGATGAAGGGAGTTCAGAAGGATAAAGGGGTTCAGAAGGATGAAGGGGGTTCAGAAGGATGAAGGGGGTTCAGAAGGATGAAGGGGGTTCAGAAGGATGAAGGGGGTTCAGAAGGATGAAAGGTTTCAGAAGGATGAAAGGGTTCAGAAGGATGAAGAGGTTTCAGAAGGATGAAGGGGGTTCAGAAGGATGAAGGGTTTCAGAAGGATGAAAGGGTTCAGAAGGATGAAGAGGTTTCAGAAGGATGAAGGGGGTTCAGAAGGATAAAGAGGTTCAGAAGGATGAAGGGGTTCAGAAGGATGAAGGGGTTCAGATGGATATAGGGGTTCAGAAGGATGAAGGGGGTTCAGAAGGACGAAGGGGTTCAGAAGGATGAAGGGGTTCAGAAGGATGAAGGGGGTTCAGAAGGATGAGGGGGTTCAGAAGGATGAAAGGGTTCAGAAGGATGAAGAAGTTTCAGAAGGATGAAGGGGTTCAGAAGGATGAAGGGGGTTCAGAAGGATGAAAGGGTTCAGAAGGATGAAAGGGTTCAGAAGGATGAAGAGGTTTCAGAAGGATGAAGGGGGTTCAGAAGGATAAAGGGGTTCAGAAGGATGAAGGGGGTTCAGAAGAATGAAGGGGTTCAGAAGGATGAAGGGGTTCAGAAGGATGAAGGGGGTTCAGAAGGATGAAGGGGGTTCAGAAGGATGAAGGGGTTCAGAAGGATGAAGGGGTTCAGAAGGATGAAGGGGGTTCAGAAGAATGAAGGGGTTCAGAAGGATGAAGGGGTTCAGAAGGATGAAGGGGGTTCAGAAGGATGAAGGGGGTTCAGAAGGATGAAGAGGTTCAGAAGGATGAAGGGGGTTCAGAAGGATGAACAGGTTCAGAAGGATGAAAGGGTTCAGAAGGATGAAGAGGTTTCAGAAGGATGAAGGGGGTGCAGAAGGATAAAGGGGTTCAGAAGGATGAAGGGGGTTCAGAAGAATGAAGGGGTTCAGAAGGATGAAGGGGTTCAGAAGGATGAAGGGGTTCAGAAGGATGAAGGGGTTCAGAAGGATGAAGGGGGTTTAGAAGGATGAAGGGGTTCAGAAGGATGAAGGGGCTCAGAAGGATGAAGGGGTTCAGAAGGATGAAGGGGGTTCAGAAGGATGAAAGGGTTCAGAAGGATGAAGGGGGGTTCAGAAGGATGAAGGGGTTAAGAAGGATGAAGGGGTTCAGAAGGATGAAGGGGTTTCAGAAGGATGAAGGGGTTCAGAAGGATGAAGGGGTTCAGAAGGATGAAGGGGTTCAGAAGGATGAAGGGGTTCAGAATGATGAAAGGGTTCAGAAGGATGAAGGGGTTCAGAAGGATGAAAGGGTTCAGAAGGATGAAGGGGTTCAGAAGGATGAAGGGGTTCAGAAGGATGAAGGGGTTCAGAAGGATGAAGGGGTTCAGAAGGATGAAGGGGGTTCAGAAGGATGAAGGGGTTCAGAAGGATGAAGGGGTTCAGAAGGATGAAGGGGTTCAGAAGGATGAAGGGGTTCAGAAGGATGAAGGGGTTTCAGAAGGATGAAGGGGTTCAGAAGGATGAAGGGGTTCAGAAGGTCTGACAGAATACACAGGAAGTTAGAGGAGTTACTTGAGGTTCACTGGACTCGATGTAACAAGAACTTAACATAGTTCAATAGAGATCAAATGAGTTTACAGGAGGTCTCTCTCTCTCTCTCTCTCTCTCTCTCTCTACATCTCTCTCTTTCTCTCTCTCTCAGTCTCTTTCTGTCTGTCTTTCTGTTTGTCTCTCTCTCTCTGTCTCTTAGCCACATATTGGCCATTTTATATTATTATTATTATTATTATTATTATTATTATTATTATTATTATTATTATTATTATTATTATTATTAAAAATAAATTCTAAGCCGTGTTAGAGAGGATAACTCTCTTAGTTCAGTTATCATCAGTGCTGTGTGATCCAGAACTGTGATAATATGTAGTGAGAGGCTGTTGTTGTTGTTGTTGTTGGTGTTGTTGTTGCTGCTGCTGCCACCACTGCTGCTGCTGCCGCTGCTGATGCTGCTGCCACCACTGATGCTGCTGCCACCACTGATGCTGCTGCCACCACTGATGCTGCAGCCACCGCTGCTGCTTCTGCCACCACTGCTGCTGCTGCCACCACTGATGCTGCAGCCACCACTGATGCTGCTGCCACCACTGATGCTGCAGCCACCGCTGCTGCTTCTGCCACCACTGCTGCTGCTGCCACCACTGATGCTGCAGCCACCACTGATGCTGCTGCCATCACTGATGCTGCTGCCACCACTGATGCTGCTGCCACCACTGATGCTGTTGCCACCACTGATGCTGCTGCCACCACTGCTGCTGCTGCCACCACTGATGCTGCAGCCACCACTGCTGCTGCTGCCACCACTGATGCTGCTGCCACCACTGATGCTGCAGCCACCACTGCTGCTTCTGCCACCACTGCTGCTGCTGCCACCACTGATGCTGCAGCCACCACTGCTGCTGCTGCCACCACTGATGCTGCTGCCACCACTGATGCTGCTGCCACCACTGATGCTGCTGCCACCACTGATGCTGCAGCCACCGCTGCTGCTTCTGCCACCACTGCTGCTGCTGCCACCACTGATGCTGCAGCCACCACTGATTCTGCTGCCACCACTGATGCTGCTGCCACCACTGATGCTGCTGCCACCACTGATGCTGTTGCCACCACTGATGCTGCTGCCACCACTGCTGCTGCTGCCACCACTGATGCTGCAGCCACCACTGATGCTGCTGCCACCACTGATGCTGCTGCCACCACTGATGCTGCTGCCACCACTGATGCTGCTGCCACCACTGATGCTGTTGCCACCACTGATGCTGCTGCCACCACTGATGCTGCTGCCACCACTGATGCTGCAGCCACCACTGATGCTGCAGCCACCACTGCTGCTGCTGCCACCACTGATGCTGCAGCCACCACTGATGCTGCTGCCACCACTGATGCTGCAGCCACCACTGATGCTGCAGCCACCACTGCTGCTGCTGCCACCACTGATGCTGCAGCCACCACTGATGCTGCTGCCACCACTGATGCTGCTGCCACCACTGATGCTGCTGCCACCACTGATGCTGCTGCCACCACTGATGCTGTTGCCACCACTGATGCTGCTGCCACCACTGATGCTGCTGCCACCACTGATGCTGCAGCCACCGCTGCTGCTTCTGCCACCACTGCTGCTGCCACCATTTATACTGTTGGCCCCACTGCTGCTGCTGCCACTGCCTACTGTTGCTGTATTCCTGCCGGGTTTGTGCAGATAAGACGCTGCTTGAATTCTAAAGGAGAATGAAGCCGAGAACCATGACTGTGACAACCATGACTGTGACAACCATGACTGTGACAACCATGACTGTGACAACCATGACTGTGACAGCCATGACTGTGACAACCATGACTGTGACAACCATGACTGTGACAGCCATGACTGTGACAACCATGACTGTGACAACCATGACTGTGACAACCATGACTGTGACAGCCATGACTGTGACAACCATGACTGTGACAACCATGACTGTGACAGCCATGACTGTGACAACCATGACTGTGACAGCCATGACTGTGACAACCATGACTGTGACAACCATGACTGTGACAGCCATGACTGTGACAACCATGACTGTGACAACCATGACTGTGACAACCATGACTGTGACAGCCATGACTGTGACAACCATGACTGTGACAACCATGACTGTGACAACCATGACTGTGACAACCATGACTGTGACAACCATGACTGTGACAACCATGACTGTGACAACCATGACTGTGACAGCCATGACTGTGACAACCATGACTGTGATAACCATGACTGTGACAACCATGACTGTGACAGCCATGACTGTGACAACCATGACTGTGATAACCATGACTGTGATAACCATGACTGTGACAACCATGACTGTGATAACCATGACTGTGACAACCATGACTGTGACAACCATGACTGTGACAGCCATGACTGTGACAACCATGACTGTGACAACCATGACTGTGACAACCATGACTGTGACAACCATGACTGTGACAGCCATGACTGTGACAACCATGACTGTGACAACCATGACTGTGACAGCCATGACTGTGACAACCATGACTGTGACAACCATGACTGTGACAACCATGACTGTGACAACCATGACTGTGACAGCCATGACTGTGACAACCATGACTGTGACAACCATGACTGTGACAGCCATGACTGTGACAACCATGACTGTGACAACCATGACTGTGACAACCATGACTGTGATAACATGACTGTGATAACCATCACTGTGACAACCATGACTGTGATAACCATGACTGTGACAACCATGATTGTGACAACAATGACTGTGACAACCATGACTGTGACAACCATGACTGTGACAACCATGACTGTGACAACCATGACTGTGATAACCATGACTGTGATAACCATGACTGTGACAACCATGACTGTGACAACCATGACTGTGATAACCATGACTGTGATAACCATGACTGTGACAACCATGACTGTGACAACCATGAATGTGATAACCATGACTGTGACAACCATGACTGTGACAACCATGACTGTGACAACCATGACTGTGACAACCATGACTGTGACAACCATGACTGTGACAACCATGACTGTGACAACCATGACTGTGACAGCCATGACTGTGACAACCATGACTGTGACAACCATGACTGTGACAACCATGACTGTGACAACCATGACTGTGACAACCATGACTGACTGACTGTCTGGGGAGAACTGCTCCAGTTTCTCCTCTTCCTTCAGTTACTCTGAAGTCATAATAATAATAATAATAATAAATAATAATAATAATAATAATAATAATAATATAATAATAATAATGATAATAATAATAAATAATAATAATAATAATAATAATAATAATAATAATAATAATAATAATAATAATGATATTAATAATAATAATAATAATAATAATAATAATAATAATAATAATATAATAATAATAATAATAATAATAATAATAATAATAATAATAATAATGATATTAATAATAATAATAATAATAATAATAATAATAATAATAATAATAATAATAATAATAATAATAATAATAATAATAATAATAAAAATGCTCTCTTTAATCTTGAAGTGTAGAAGATGTCAGCATCATGGCACCTTGGATCAAGAGCCCTCCATCACGTTATAAAGTCTTCACCATCAAGTCTTCATCCATGATTGGAAACCATTTTTCTCTTGAAATCATTTGTCCATTAAGGTAATAAAGGTAAGACGGGAAAGGGGAGAGGGGAGAGAGGTAACCCCTTCTCCCCTTAAGGGAGGAATGGTCTTACCCACATTGAGGAGGGAAGGAGTGAAGGAGGGGTGGAGGGAGTCCCTCCTGCAGCAGCAGGTGTGGGAAGATGGACGCCCCTCTGAGGAGACGTCTTGTGTCCCCTTCCAAGGAAGTCGTTGTCTTGATGGTAAAAATCTTTCTTGAGCTAAATCAATGAGACACCTTCATCTACCCCCCAGGGTGGCTGTCAGCCGTGCCACCACCAGGGTGGCTGTCAGCCGTGCCACCACCAGGGTGGCTGTCAGCCGTGCCACCACCAGGGTGGCTGTCAGCCGTGCCACCACCAGGGTGGCTGTCAGCCCTGCCACCACCAGGGTGGCTGTCAGCCCTGCCACCACCAGGGTGGCTGTCAGCCCTGCCACCACCAGGGTGGCTGTCAACCGTGCCACCACCAGGGTGGCTGTCAGCCGTGCCACCACCAGGGTGGCTGTCAGCCGTGCCATCACCAGGGTGGCTGTCAGCCGTGCCACCACCAGGGTGGCTGTCAGCCATGCCACCACCAGGGTGGCTGTCAGCCGTGCCACCACCAGGGTGGCTGTCAGCCGTGCCACCACCAGGGTGGCTGTCAGCCCTGCCACCACCAGGGTGGCTGTCAGCCCTGCCACCACCAGGGTGGCTGTCAGCCGTGCCACCACCAGGGTGGCTGTCAGCCGTGCCACCACCAGGGTGGCTGTCAGCCGTGCCACCACCAGGGTGGCTGTCAGCCGTTCCACCACCAGGGTGGCTGTCAGCCGTGCCACCACCAGGGTGGCTGTCAGCCGTGCCACCATCAGGGTGGCTGTCAGCCGTGCCACCACCAGGGTGGCTGTCAGCCCTGCCACCACCAGGGTGGCTGTCAGCCACGCCACCACCAGGGTGGCTGTCAGCCCTGCCACCACCAGGGTGGCTGTCAGCCATGCCACCACCAAGGTGACTGTCAGCCACGCCACCACCAGGGTGGCTGTCAGCCGTGCCACCATCAGGGTGGCTGTCAGCCGTGCCACCACCAGGGTGGCTGTCAGCCCTGCCACCACCAGGGTGGCTGTCAGCCACGCCACCACCAGGGTGGCTGTCAGCCCTGTCACCCACCAGGGTGGCTGTCAGCCATGCCACCACCAAGGTGACTGTCAGCCACGCCACCACCAGGGTGGCTGTCAGCCCTGCCACCACCAGGGTGGCTGTCAGCCACGCCACCACCAAGGTGGCTGTCAGCCACGCCACCACCAGGGTGGCTGTCAGCCGTGCCACCACCAGGGTGGCTGTCAGCCGTGCCACCACCAGGGTGGCTGTCAGCCGTGCCACCACCAGGGTGGCTGTCAGCCGTGCCACCACCAGGGTGGCTGTCAGCCGTGCCACCACCAGGGTGGCTGTCAGCCCTGCCACCACCAGGGTGGCTGTCAGCCCTGCCACCACCAGGGTGGCTGTCAGCCCTGCCACCACCAGGGTGACTGTCAGCCCTGCCACCACCAGGGTGGCTGTCAGCCATGCCACCACCAGGGTGGCTGTCAGCCATGCCACCACCAGGGTGGCTGTCAGCCATACCACCACCAGGGTGGCTGTCAGCCCTGCCACCACCAGGGTGGCTTTCAGCCCTGCCACCACCAGGGTGGCTGCCAGCCCTGCCACCACCAGGGTGGCTGTCAGCCCTGCCACTACCAGGGTGGCTGTGAGCCCTGCCACCACCAGGGTGGCTGTCAGCCCTGCCACCACCAGGGTGACTGTTAGCCCTGCCACCACCAGGGTGGCTGTCAGCCCTGCCACCACCAGGGTGGCTGTCAGCCCTGCCACCACCAGGGTGACTGTCAGCCCTGCCACCACCAGGGTGGCTGTCAGCCCTGCCACCACCAGGGTGGCTGTCAGCCCTGCCACCACCAGGGTGACTGTCAGCCCTGCCACCACCAGGGTGGCTGTCAGCCCTGCCACCACCAGGGTGGCTGTCAACCCTGCCACCACCAGGGTGGCTTTCAGTCCTGCCACTACCAGGGTGGCTGTCAGCCATGCCACCACCAGGGTGGCTGTCAGCCCTGTCACCACCAGGGTGCTGTCAGCCTGCACCACCAGGGTGACTGTCAGCCATGCCACCACCAGGGAAGCTGTCAGCCCTGCCACCACCAGGGTGGCTGTCAACCCTGCCACCACCAGGGTGGCTGTCAACCCTGCCACCACCAGGGTGGCTGTCAGCCCTGCCACCACCAGGGTGGCTGTCAACCCTGCCACCACCAGGGTGGCTGTCAGTCCTGCCACCACCAGGGTGGATGTCAGCCATGCCACCACCAGGGTGGCTGTCAGTCATGCCACCACCAGGGTGGCTGTCAGCCCTGCCACCACCAGGGTGGCTGTCAGCCACGCCACCACCAAGGTGGCTGTCAGCCCTGCCACCACCAGGGTGGCTGTCAGCCATGCCACCACCAAGGTGGCTGTCAGCCCTGCCACCACCAGGGTGGCTGTCAGCCATGCCACCACCAGGGTGGCTGTCAGCCACGCCACCACCAGGGTGGCTGTCAGCCCTGCCACCACCAGGGTGGCTATCAGCCACGCCACCACCAAGGTGGCTGTCAGCCACGCCACCACCAGGGTGGCTGTCAGCCCTGCCACCACCAGGGTGGCTGTCAGCCACGCCACCACCAGGGTGGCTGTCAGCCACGCCACCACCAGGGTGGCTGTCAGCCATGCCACCACCAAGGTGGCTGTCAGCCCTGCCACCACCACTAAGAACCACAAGTGTTCCAAATGTTAGATATAAATCACCTGGAAAGGTATTTTCCCCGGGCTGGATAATACCGAGGTTATACCAGCTGCTGGACTTACCTTTGAAGGACTGGTGTATACCTGTGATCGGTCTTGAGGATCTGTATATCCTTGTAGATCGGCCTAGGATCACCTTTCCTTGGCGCTTGTCTGTTCAACTAGGCTGTTGCTGCTGGCGGACTGTATAACGGTTGCTGGCTCATCGCTGGACCCTGGATGTCTTAAAGAAACTTGTAAGATTTAGCCGATATCCTATGTGTCCACGAGATAGGAAGTCGGGCAGCATCAGAAGTGCTGGAGTTAACTTTTAACTCAGCGTTGGAGTGTTGTCTGTGTGTCTGTGTGCCTCTAGTTCTGCTTGTTGTGGATGGTATGTCTTTATGCATATATACATATGCAAGGAATTCGCGAGAGCATGCGATATATATATATGTATATATATATATATATATATATATTTATATATATATATATATATATATATATATATATATATATATATATATATATATATATATATATATATATATATATATATATATATATACACACACACACGATTGTCAAAGGTGAGAGTGCTCGGTAAGTTTACCAGTGTTCCTTCCTTCCATCAGTCCTGAGAGAGAGCATAACCACTGAGAGGCTTGGTCCTCAGTCTACTTCGTATTGTGGATGGTCGCTGTCTGTCAGCCTACCATGTTCTGAGAGCCAAGAGGAGGGGAGCGGTCCCTGTCCCGCCTCTCTCAGCAGGAAGCCAGGAATAACCTGTCACTAGGGGCCACTGCCTCCTCCCAGGAGACAACCAGGAACCTCAACTATCACAGGGAGCACTGCCCCCTCCCAAGAGACACCCAGGACCCTCAACTATCACAGGGAACACTGCCCCCTCCCAAGAGACAATCAGGAACCTCAACTATCACAGGGAGCACTGCCCCCTCCCAAGAGACACCCAGAACCCTCAACTATCACAGGGAGCACTGCCCCCTCCCAAGAGACACCCAGGAACCTCAACTATCACAGGGAACACTGCCCCTCCAAGAGACAATCAGGAACCTCAACTATCACAGGGAGCACTGCCCCCTTCCAAGAGACACCCAGGACCCTCAACTATCACAGGGAGCACTGCTCCCTCCCAAGAGACACCCAGAACCTTCAACTATCACAGGGAGCACTGCCCCCTCCCAAGAGACAATCAGGAACCTCAACTATCACAGGGAGCCCTCCCCCCTCCCAAGAGACACCCAGAACCCTCAACTATCACAGGGAGCACTGCCCCCTCCCAAGAGACACCCAGGAACCTCAACTATCACAGGGAACACTGCCCCCTCCGAAGAGACACCCAGGACCCTCAACTATCACAGGGAGCACTGCCCCCTTCCAAGAGACACACAGGAACCTCAACTATCACAGGGAGCACTGCCCCCTTCCAAGAGACAATCAGGAACCTCAACTATCACAGGGAGCACTGACCCCTCCCAAGAGACACCCAGGACCCTCAACTATCACAGGGAGCATTGCCGCCTCCCAAGAGACACCCAGGACCCTCAACTATCACAGGGAGCACTGCCCCCTCCCAAGAGACAATCAGGAACCTCAACTATCACAGGGGACACTGACCCCTCCCAAGAGACACCCAGGAACATCAACTGTCACAGGGAGCACTGCCCCCTCCCAAGAGATACCCAGGAACCTCAACTATCACAGGGGGTACTGCCCCCTCCCAAAAGACAATCAGGAACCTCAACTATCACAGGGGGCACTGCCCCCTCCCAAGAGACAATCAGGAGCCTCAACTATCACAGGGGGCACTGCCCCCTCCCAAGAGACACCCAGGAACCTCAACTACCACATGGAGCACTGCCCCCTCCCAAGGGACAACTAGGAACCTCAACTATCACAAGGAGCACTGCCCCCTCCCAAGGGACAACTAGGAACCTCAACTATCACAAGGAGCACTGCCCCCTCCCAAGGGACAACTAGGAACCTCAACTATCACAAGGAGCACTGCCCCCTCCCAAGAGACAACTAGGAACCTCAACTATCACAAGGAGCAATGCCCCCTCCCAAGGGACAACTAGGAACCTCAACTATCACAAGGAGCACTGCCCCCTCCCAAGGGACAACTAGGAACCTCAACTATCACAAGGAGCACTGCCCCCTCCCAAGGGACAACTAGGAACCTCAACTATCACAAGGAGCACTGCCCCTCCCAAGGGACAACTAGGAACCTCAACTATCACAAGGAGCACTGCCCCCTCCCAAGGGACAACTAGGAACCTCAACTATCACAAGGGAGGAAGCACCTGTGTGGTGTACTTACCCTTCAGGGAAGGAGTCGTGGTAATATTAATTAGAAATAGATGTGAGTGGCCGTGACAGGCCTAGAACTTATTGAAGGAGGGGAGGAAGGAAGAAGATGATAAATAAGGGAGAGGAATGTCTTGAAGGCTAAAGAGGGAGAGAGTTATGTTTATTACAGTCCTTGTTTCACCCTCGTGATGGTCGCCTCTACTCTCACTGTCGGGGTCAACCATACTAACAACCAGGCAACCAACAACAACCTTAATAATAATAATAATAACAATAATAATAAACATAATAATAATGTATTATATTATTATTTTATTATTATTATATATTATTATATTAATGTTACTGTTATATTATTATTTATTATTATTTTTATTATTGTATATTATTATTTTATTATTGATTTATTATTATTATTATATTATTATTTTATTGTATTATTATTTTATTATTATTATGTTATTTATTATTATTATTGTTATTATTATTATTATTTATTATTATTATTATTATTATTATTATTATTATTATTATCTATTATATTACGTCCTTGGGGAAGCACTACACCCGTAGGGGCTCATTCAGTGTGGTTCCGTGTTTGGAGAGAACGTTCTCTACTATTACTTAGACACACCAACAGTCAGACAGAGAGAAAGACAGTACGTTAGACAGTCGAACAGAAGACAGATAGACAGACAAACAGCATGAGGCTGAAAACAAGACAGACAGCAGCAGGCAAGCAGACAGCAGCAGGCAAGCAGACAGCAGGTCATCACCTGCTTGAGGAGAAACAGCTCACATACCCAAGTATTGCCAGCAGGACTTAACACTTTCGTCTTCCTCGGATCAAACTTAATTATCTCACATGTCCTCTCGCACTGTATGGCCCCTGCGGGGTTAGTGCTCACTCACGAATGTGATAATGATAACTGAGTACATTGCAGTGCCACACACTGGAGTGTCTCACACTGGAGTGCCACACACCAGAGTGTCACACACTGAAGTGTCACACACTAGAGTGCCACACACTGGAGTGCCACACACTACAGTGCCACACATTGGAGTGTCAAACACTAGAGTGTCACACACTAGAGTGACCACACACTAGAGTGCCACACACTAGAGTGCCACACACTAGAGTGCCACACACTGGAGTGTCACACACTAAAGTGTCACACACTATAGTACCACACACTAGAGTGCCACACACTAGAGTGCCACACACAAGAGTGTCACACACTAGAGTACCACACACTAGAGTGCCACACACTAGAGTGCCACACACTAGAGTGCCACACACTGGAGTGCACACACTAAAGTGTCACACACTAGAGTCCACCACACTAGAGTGCACACACTGGGAGTGCCACACACAAGAGTGTCACACTAGAGTGCCACACATGGAGTGCCACCACTAGAGTGTCCACACTGGAGTGCCACACATGGGAGTCCACACTAGGTGCACACTAGTACCACACACTAGAGTGCCACAATGGAGTGTCACACACTAAATTTGTACACAGGTCCCAACACATTTAGAGTGTCACACATAGAGTACAACACTAGAGTGCCACACACTGATTTGTCCACACGAGTGTCACACTGAGGCCACACATGGAGTGCCACCACTAGAGTGTCACACAGGGAGCGCCACACTGGGGAGTCACACCTAGAGTGCCCATTGTACCCACACTAGATTTGCCACACTAGAGTGCCACACGAAGTGTCACTTAGGTGCCCACTAAGCACACATTGAGTGCCACATAGGTGCACCTGAGTGCCACACTAGAGTGCCACAAAGAAGTGTAATTTAGAGGCACACTATGCCAACATTAGGTGCCCACCTAGAGTGCCACACTAGGTGCCAACTAGGTGCCACACTAGGTGCCACACTAGGTTCCCACTAGAGTGCAAAAATTTAGAGTGCCACAATAGAGTGCCACATGGGAGTGCCACGTAGGTGCCACACTCAGTATTACATAAACCTGGCAACAATTACGGGCTTTGCGAATTTAGTTTTTTGCTTTATAAAATGGAAGGTTGATGGAGGTTGTCTAGTGGGGGGGAGGGGAGGGGAGTGTGTGAGGGGAGTGTGTGAGGGGGGTGTGTGAGGGGTAGTGTGTGAGGAGAGTTTTGTGAGGGGAGTGTGTGAGGGGGGGTGTGTGAGGGGAGTGTGTAGGGGAGTGTGTGAGGGGAGTGTGTGAGGGGGTGTGTGAGGGGAGTGGTGAGGGGAGTGTTGTGGGGGTGTGTGTAGGGGAGTGTGTGATGGGGAGTGTGTAAAGGGGAGTGTGTGAGGGGAGTGTGTGAGGGGATTGAGTGAGGGAGTGTTGTGAGGGGAGAGTGGAGGGGATGTGTGAGGGGAGTGTGTGAGGGGAGTGTGGGAGGGGAGTGTGTGAGGGGGAGAGTGTGGGGGAGTTGTGTGAGGGGAGTTTTGAGGGGAGTGTGTGAATGTAGTGTGTGGGGGGAAGTGTGTGAGGGGAGTGGGGTGCGGGGAGGTTGTGGGAGTGTGTGACGGGAGCGTGTGAGGGGAGTGTTTGGAGTCGAGAGGGGAGTGTGTGCGGGGAAGTGTTGGGGAATGTGTGGAGGGAGTGTGTGCGGGTAGTGGTTGTGGGTGTGTGAGGGGAGTGTTGTGGAGTGTGTGAGGGGAGTGTGTGAAAGGAGTGTGTGAGGGAAGTTTTGTGAGGGGAGGTGTGAGGGGAGTGTGTGAGGGGAGTGTGTGAGGGGGTGTGTGGGGGGAGTGTGTGAGAGGAGTGTGTGAGGGAGAGTGTGTGAGGGGAGTGTGTGAGGGGAGTGTGTGAGGAGAGTTTTGTGAAGGGAGTGTGTGAGGGGGTGCTGTGGAGTGTGCGAGCGGATGTGTGAGGAGAGTGTGTGAGGGGAGTGTGAAGGAGAGTGTGAGAAAGAGTGTGAGGGGAATTGGGGAGTTTTGAGGGGAGGTGTGAGGGGAGTGTTGTGAGTGTGTGAGGGAGTGTGTGAGGGGAGGGGTTGTGAGGGAATGTGTGAGTGCGTGTGTGGGGAGTGGGCGAGGGGGGTGTGTGGTGCAAGTGTGAGGGGAGTGTGTGAGTGTAGTGTGTGGTGGAGTGTGTGAGTAGAGTGTGTGAGTGTAGTGTGTGAGGGGAAGTGTGTGAGGAGAGTGTGTGAGGTAGTGTGTGAGGGGAGTGTGGAGTGGTAGCGTGTGAGGGGAGGTGTGAGTGTAATTGTGACTGGATGTGGGGGGTGGGGTGAGTGTAGGTGTGAGTGGAGAGCGTTGAGAGTGTGTGTGGGGGGGAGTATGTGAGGGGAGTGTTGAAGAGGTGGTCAGGGGAGGTGTGATTGGAGTCTTTAGTATTAGTGTGTGAGGGCAGTGTGTGAGGGGACTGTGTGAGGTGAGTTTTGTGAGGGGGAAGGTTCTGAGGGGAATGTGTGGGGGGGAGTGTGTGAGGGGAGTGTGTGAGGGGAGTGTGTGAGGGGTGGCGTGAGTGTAGTGTGTGGGGGGAAGGTTGTGGGTGTGTGAGGGGAGTGTGGTAAGGGGTGTGTGAGGTGAGTGTGTGGGGCGGAGTTTTGAGGGGAATGTGTGAGGGGAGTGTGTGAGGGGAGTGTGTGAGGGGAGTTGTGAGGGGAGTGCGTGAGTGTAGTGTGTGGGGGGAGTGTTGTGGAGTGTGTGAGGGGAGTGTGTGAGGAAAGTGAGGGGAGTGTTGTGGAGTGTGTGGGGGGAAGTGCGAGGGGAGTATGTGAGGGATGTGTATGAGGGGGAGTGTGTGTTTGGGAGTGCGTGAGTGTATTGTGAGGGGAGTGTGTGGGGAGTGTGTGAGGGAAAGTGTGTGAGGGGAGTGTGTGAGGGGAGTGTGTGAGGGGAATTTGTGAGGGAGTGTGTGAGGGGAGTGGTGAGGGGAGGGTGTGGTGGGGGGGGAGTGTGGGGGGGAGTGTTGTGAAGGGAGAGTGTGAAGGGAGTGTGTGAGGGGAGTGTAGGGAGCGGGGTTTGTGAGTGTGTGAGGGGATTGTGAAAAGGAGTGTGAGGGGATGTTGAGGGGAGTGCGTGGGTGTAGTGTGTGAGGGGAGTGTTGTGGAGTGTTGTGAGGGGAAGTGTGTGAGGAGAGTGTGTGAGGGGAGTGTGTGAGGGGAGTGTGTATGGAGGGTGTGAGGGGAGTGTGAGGTGGTAGTTAAGGGTGTGCTTGAGGGGAGTGTGTGATGGACAGTGAGGTGTGTGTGAGTGTGAGGGAGTGTGTGGGGAAGTGTGTGAGGGAAGTGTGTGAGTGGAGTGTGTGAGGGGAGTGTGTGAGGGGAGTGGTGAGGGGAGTGTGAGGGATGTGTGAGTGTGTGGGATGTGTGAGGGGAGTGTTGTGGAGTGTGTGAGGGGAGTGTGAGGGGAGTGTTGTGGGTGTCTGAGGGAGTGTTGTGAGGGGAGGTTTGTGAGGGGAGTGCTGTAGGAGTGTTGAGTGGAGTGGTGGAGGGAGTTGTGAGAGTGTGTGAGGGGAGTGTATGAGGGGATGTGTGAGTGTAGTGTGTGAGGGGAGTGTGTGAGTGTATTGTGTGAGTGGACGTGTGTGAGTGTAGTGTGTGAGGGGAGTGTGTGAGGAAGTGTTGAGTGTAGTGTGTGAGGGGGAGATGTGTGAGTAAAGTGTGTGAGGGGAGTGTTTGAGGAGGGTGTGTGTCGTTTGTGTAGGGAGTGTGGAGGGGAGTGGTGAGGGAGTGTTGTGAGGGGAGGATGGGAGTGTAATGTGTGACTGGAGTGTGTGAGGGGAGTGGTGAGTGTATGTGGTGAGGGGATTGTGTGAGGGAGTGTGTGAGGGAGTGTGTAAGGGAGTGCTGTTGAGTGTGTGAGGGGAGTGTGTAGAGGGGAGTGCGTTGAGGGGATGTGTTGGGGGAGTGCGTGAGGGGATGTCGTGAGGGGAGTGTGTGAGGGGGAGTGTGTGGGGTAGTGTGTGAGGGGAGTGTGGAGGGTGTGTGAGGGGAGTGTGTGAGGGGAGTGTGTGAGGGGAGTGTGTGAGGGGAGTGTGTGTGAGGGGAGTGTGTGAGAGGAGTATGTGAGGGGAGTTTGTGAGGGAGTGTTGATGAGTGTGTAAAGAGAGTTTGTGAGGAGGGAGGTGGAAAAAGTGTGTGAGGGGAGGGCTGTGAGGAGAGTGTGTGTGAGGAGAGTGTGTGTGGGAAGTGTGTGAGGGAGTTGTGAGGGAGCTGTGAAGAAGTGTGTGAGGGGAGTGTTGTGGAGTTGTGAGAGGAGTGTGTGATGGGTAGTGTGTGAGGATAGTGTTGTGGAGCGTGTGAGTGGGAGTGCTGGAGTGGTGTTGAGAGGTGCGTGAGTGTAGTGTGGAGTGTGTGTGAGGGGAGTGTGCAAGGGAGTGTTGTGGAAGGTGTGAGGGGAGTGTGTGAGTGGAGTGTGCGAAGGGAGTGTGTGAGGGGAGTGGTGTAGGGGAGTGTGTGATGGAGTGTGTGAAAGGGAGTGTGTGAGGGGAGTGTGTGAGGGGAGTGTGGGAGTGTGTGAAGGGAGTGTGTGAGGGGAGTGAGTGAGGGGAGAGTGTGAGGGAGTGTTGTGGAGTGTGTGAGGGAGTGTGTGAGGGGAGTGTTGTGGATTGTGTGAGGGAGTTTGGGGGGAGTGTGAGGGTGCTGTGAGTGTGTGAAGGGAAGTGTGTGAGGGAGTGTGTGAGGGGAGTGTGTGAGAGGAGTGTGTGAATGGAGTGTTGTGGAGTGTGTGAGGGGAGTGTTGTGGAGTGTGAGGGGAGGTGGGAGGGGAGTGTGTGGAGTGTGCGGGGGGTGTGTGAGGGGAGGTGTGGAGTGTAGTGTGTGAGGGGAGTGTGTGAGGGGAGGGAAGTTGTTGAGTGTGAAGGGAGTGTGAGGGCGAGTATGTGAAGGAGTGTGTGAGGGGGAAAGTGTGTGAGGGGAGTGTGTGAAGGGGAGTGTGTGAGGGGAGTTGTGAGGAAAGTGTGTGAGGGAGTTGTGAGGGGAGTGTGTGAGGGGAGTGTGTGACGGGAGTGTGTGAGGGGGAGTGTGTGAGGAGAGAGCTGAGTGAGTGGTGTGAAGGGAGTGTGTGAGGGAGTGTGTGAGGGGAGTGTGTGAGGGGGAGCGTGTGAGGAGTGTGTGGGAGTGTGTGAGGCGAGTGTGTGGGTGTGTGAGGGGAGATGGTGTGTGGGGAGTGTGTAAAGGGAGTGTGTGAGTGGAGTGTGTGAGGGGAGTGTAGAGGGGAGGTGCGTGGAGTGTAGTGTGTGAGGGGAGTATGTGAGGGGAGTGTGTGAGGGAGTGCGTGAGGGATTGTGTGAGGGGAGGTGTGTGAGGGGAGGGGTGTTAGGGGAGTGTGTGAGGAAGTGTGTAGAGGGGAGTGTGTGAGGGGAGTGTGTGAGGGGATGTGTGAGGGGAGTGTGTGAGGGGAGTGTGTTAGGGGAGTGTGTGAGGGAGTGCGTGAGGGGAGTGTGTGAGGGGAGTGTGTAAAGGGGAGGGTGTGAGGGGAGTGTTGGGAGTGTGTGAGGGGAGTGTGTGAGGGATGTGAGTGAGGTAGTGTGAGGGGAGTGGGGGGAGGTGTGGGAGTGTGTGAGTGGGAGTGTGTGAGGGGATGTGTGAGGCAGTGTGTGGTGGAGTGTGTGAGTGTAGTGTGTGAGGGGAGTGTGTAGGGGAGTGTGTGAGTGTAGTGTGTGAGGGAGTGTGTGAGGGTAGTGTGTGAGGGGAGTGTGTGAGGGGAGTGTGTGAGGGAGTGTGTGAGGGAGTGTGTGAGGGGAGTGTGTGAGGAGAGTGCGTGAGGGGAGTGTGTGAAGGGAGTTGTGTGAGGGGGAGTGTGTGAGGGGAGTGTGTGAGGGGGAGTGTGTAGGGGAGTGTGTGAGGGAGTGTGTGAGGGGAGTGTGTGAGAGGAGATGTGTGAGGGGAGTGTGTAGGGAGTGTGTTGAGGGGAGTGTGTGAGGGGGTGTGGGGAGATGAGTGTGTGAGGGGAGTTTTGTGGGGGAGTGTGTGAGGGGAGTGTGGTGGGGAGTATGTGGGGGAGGTGTGAGGGGAGTGTGTGAGGGGAGTGTGTGAGGGGAGTGTGTGAGGGGTTGTGTTAGGGGAGTGTGTGAGGAGAGTGTGTGAGGGGAGTTGTGAGGGGAGTGTGTGAGGGGAAGTGGGGAGGGGTGTGTGTGAGGGGAGTGTGTGAGGGAGTGTGTGAGGGAGTGTGTGAGGGGAGTGTGTTGAGGGGGAGTGTGTGAGAGGAGTGTGTGAGGGGAGTTTGTGGGGAAAAGTGTTGATGAGTGTGTGAGATGGAGTTGTGAGGGAGTGTGTGAGAAAGTGTGTGAGGGGGGGCGCGTGAGGGGAGTGTGTGAGGAGAGTGTGGTGGGAAGTGTGTGAGGGAGTGTGTGAGGGGAGTGTGTGGGGTGGAGTTGTGAAGAGTCTGTGAGGGGAGTATGTGAGGGGAATGTGTGAGACAGTGTGAGGGGAGTGTGTGAGGGTGTGTGTGAGGGGAGTGTGTGAGGGGAGTGTGTGAGGGGAGTGTTGTGGAGCGTGTGAGGGGAGTGGTGAGAGTAATGTGTTAGGAAGGTGCGTGGTGTGTGTGAGATTGTAGTGGGGGGGGGTGTGCAAGGGAGTTTTTGGAAGGTGTGTGAGGGGAGTGTGTGAGGGGAGTGTGTGTGGAGGGGGTGTGTGAGGGGAGTGTGCGAGGGGAGTGTGTGAGGGAGTGTTGTGGAGTGTGTGAGGGAGTGTGTGAGGGAGTGTGTGAGGGGAGTGTGTGATGGGAGTGTTGTGGAGTGTGTGAGGGGAGTGTGTGAGGGAGTGTGTGATGGGAGTGTTGGTGGATTCGTTGAGGGGAGTGTGAGAGGGATGTGTAGGGGGAGTGGTGGGTGGAGTGTGTGGGGGAGTGGGGGTGTGAGGGGAGTGTGTGAGGGAGTGGGAGGGGAGTGTGTGAGGGAGTGTGTGAATGGAGTGTTGGGAGTGTGTGAGGGGAGTGTTGGGGGAGTTTGTGAGGGGGAGTGTGTGGAGGGGAGTGTTGTGGAGTGTGCGAGGGGAGTGTGTGAGGGGAGTTTTGGGGAGCGTGTGAGGGGAGTGCGTGAGGGGAGTGTGTGAGAGAGTGTGTGAGGGGAGTGTGCGAGGGGAGTGTGTGAGGGAGTGTTGGGAGGGAGTGTGTGAAGGAGTGTGTGAGGGGAGTGAGGTGAGGGGAGTGTGTGAGGGAGTGTGTAAATGGAGTGTGTGGAGTGTGTGAGGGGAGTGTTGTGGAGTTTGTGAGGGGAGTGTGTGAGGGGAGTGTGTGGGGAGTGTGCGATGGGAGTGTGTGAGGGGAGTGTGTGAGGGTAGTGTGTGAGGGGAGTGTGGAGGGGAGTGTTTTGAGTGTAGTGTTTTGAGGGGAAAGTGTGTGAGGAGAGTGTGTGAGTGTAGTGTGTGACGGGAGTTGTGTGAGTGGTAGTGTGTGAGGGGAGTGTGTGAGGAGAGTGTGTTACTGTCGTGTGTGAGGGGAGTGTGTGAGGGGAGTGTGTGAGGGAGTGTGTGAGGGGTAGTGTGTGAGGGGAGTGTGTGAGTGTAGTGTTGGAGGTGGAGGTGTGTGAGGAAGGGAGTGTGTGAGGGGAGTGTGTGAGGGGAGTGTGTGAGGAGTGTGTGAGGGGAGTGTGTGAGGGAGTGTTTTACAGTTTTTGTGAGGGGAGTGTGTGAGGGGAGTGTGTGAGGGGAGTGTGTGAAGGGAGTGTGTGAGGGGAGTGTGTGAGTGTGGAGGAAGGGGAGGCGATTTTGTGAAGGTGTGTGTGAGGGAGTGTGTGGGGGGAGTGTGAGTGTGTGAAGGAGTGTGTGAGGGGAGTGTGTGAGGAAGTGTGTGAGGGGGTGTGAGGGGAGTTGTGTGAGGGGAGTGTGTGAGGGAGTGTGTGAGGGGAGTGTGTAAAGGGAGAGAGCGTGAGTGTAGTGTGTGAAGGGAGTGTGATGAGGGGAGTGAGTGAGGGGAGTGTGTGAGGGGAGTGTGTGAGGGGAGTGTGTGGGGGGGGAGTGGCAGTGTGTGAGGCGGTGTTGAGGAGTGTGTGAGGGGAGTGTGTGAGGGGAGGTGTGTGAGGGAGTGTGTGAGTGGTGAGTGTAGTGTTGAGGGGAGTGTGTGAGGGGAGTGCGTTGAGGGTAGTGTGTGAGGGGAGTTGTGAGGGGAGTGTGTGAGGGAGTGCGTGAGGGATTGTGTGAGGGAGTGTGTGAGGGGAGTGTGTTGGGGGAAATGTGTGTGGAGTGAGTGTGTGAGGGAGTGTGTGAGGGAGTGTGTGAGGGGAATGTGTGAGGGGAGTGTGTGAGGGGAGTGTGTTAGGGGAGTGTGTGAGTGGAGTGTGTGAGGGGAGTGTGTGAGGGGAGTGTGTGAGGGGATTGGTGAGGGAGTGTGTGAGGGAGTGTGTGAGTGTAGTGTGTGAGGGGAGTGTGTGAGGAGAGTGTGTGAGTGTAGTGTGTGACGGGAGTGTGTGAGGGAGTGTGTGAGGAGGAAGTGTGTGAGGAGTGTGGTGAGTGTAGTGTGTGAGGGGAGTGTGTGAGGGGAGTGTGTGAGGGAGTGTGTGAGGGGAGTGTGTGAGGGGAGTGTGTTAGGGGGGGAGTGTGTGAGGTAAAGTGTGTGAGGGAGTGTGTGTGAGGGGAGTGTGTGAGGGGAATGTGTGAGGGGAGTGTGTGAGGGGAGTGTGTTAGGGGAGGGGTTTGGGAGTGGAGTGTGTGAGGGGAGTGTGTGAGGGGAGTGTGTGAGGGGATTGTGTGAGTGTAGTGTGTGAGGGAGTGTGTGAGGTAGTGTGTTGAGGGGAGTGTGTGAGGAGGTGTGTGAGTGTAGTGTGGTGACGGGAGTTGGGAGTGTGTGAGGTAGTGTGTGAGGGGAGTGTGTGAGGAGTGTGTGAGGGGAGTGTGTGAGGGAGTGTGTGAGGTAGTGTGTGACGGGAGTGTGTGAGGGGGGGTGTTGTGAAGGATGTGTGAGGGGAGTGTGTGAGGGGAGTGTGTGACGGGAGTGTGTGAGGGGAGTGTGTGAGGAGGAGTGTGTGGGGGGAGTGTGTGGGGAGGAGTGAGGTGAGTGGTGTGAGGGAGTGTGTGAGGGGAGTGTGTGAAGGGAGTGTGTGAAGGAGTGTGTGAGGGGAGTGTGGAGGGAGTGTGTGAGGGGAGTGTGTGAGGGAGTTTTGGGGGATTTGTGGTGAGGTGTGTGTTAGGGGAGGTGGTGTGTGAGGGGAGTGTGTGAGTGGGAGTGTGGAGGGGAGTGTGTGAGGAGAGTGTGTGATGGGAGTTTTGTGGAGTTGTGGAGGGGGGAGTGTGTGAGGGAGTGTGTGAGGGAGTGTGTGAGGGGAGTGTGTGAGGGGAGTGTGTGAGGGGAGTGTGGAGGGAGTGTGTGAGGAGAGGTGTGTGGGGAGGGGAGTGTTGTGGATTTGTGTGAGGGGATGTGGGTGGGGAGTTGTTTGTGGTGTGTGCGTGGGGAGTGTGTGTGAGGGGAGTGTTTTGAGTGTAGTGTGTGAGGGGAGTGTGCGAGGGGAGTGTGTGGTGTAGTGGTGAGGGGGTGTGTGAGGGGAGTGTGTTGATTTGTAGGTGGTGTGAGGGGAGTGTGTGGAGTGTAGTGTGTGAGTGGAGTGTGTGAGGTAGTGTGTGAGGGGAGTGTGTGAGGAGAGTGTGTGAGTGTAGTGTGTGAGGGAGTGTGTGAGTGTAGTGTGTGAGGGGAGTGTGTGAGGGAGTGTGTTATGTCGTTTGTGAGGGAGTGGGGAGTGTGTGTGTGAGGGAGTGTGTGGGGGGAGTATGTGAAGGGAGTGTGTGGGAGCGGAGTGTTGTTGAGTGTGAGAGGGAGGGTGTTGAGGCGAGGTATGTGAAGGTTGTGTGTGAGGGAAGTGTGTGAGGGGTTTTGTGAAGGGAGTTTGTGAGGGGAGTGTGTGAGGGGAGTGTTGTGAGGGGGAGTATGTGAGGGGAGTGTGTTCGGGGAGTGTGTGAGGGGAGTGTGTGAGGGGAGTGTGTGAGGGGAGTGTTTAGGAGTGTGTGAGGGAGTGTTGTGGAGTGTGTGAGGGGAGTGTGTGTGGGGATGTATGAAGGGAGTTGTGTGTGTGAGTGTAGTGTGTGAGGGGAGTTTTAATGAGGGGAGTGCGTGGTGAGTAGTGTGTGAGGGGAGTATGTGAGGGGAGTGTGTGGGGGGAGTGTATGAAGGGAGTGTAGTGAGTGTAGTGTGTAGGGGAGTGTATGAGGGGAAAGTGTGTGAGCGGATTGTGTGAGGGAGTGTGTGAGGGGTGTGTGTTAGGGAGTGTGTGAGTAAGTGTGTGATGGGAGTGTGTGAGGGGAGTGTGTGAGGGGAATGTGTGAGGGGAGTGTGTGGGGGAGTGTGTTAGGGGAGTGTGTGATTGGGTGTGTGAGGAGAGTGTGTGAGGGGAGGTGTGAGAGGAGTGTTGTGGAGTGTGTGAGGGGAGTGTGTGGAGGGGAGTGTGTGAGTGTAGTATGTGAGGGGAGTGGGCGAGGGGAGTGTGTGAGTGTAATGTGTGAGGGGTTGTGTGAGGGGTAGTGTGTGAGTGGAGTGTGTGAGTGTAGTGTGTGAGGGGAGTGTGTGAGGAGAGTGTGTGAGGTGTAGTGTGTGACGGGAGTGTGTGAGTGTAGTGTGTGAGGGGAGTGTGTGAAGAGAGTGGTGTGAGGGGAGTGTGTGAGGAGAGTGTGTGAGGGGAGTGTGTGAGGAGGATGCGTGAGTGTAGTGTGTGAAGGGAGTGTGTGAGGGGAGTGTGTGTGAGAGGAGTGTGGGGGGACGGGAGTGTGTGAGGGGAGTGTGTGTGGGGGAGTGTGTGAGGGGAGTGGTGAGGGGAGTTGTAGTGTGTGAGGGGAGTGGTGAGGGAGTGTGTGAGGGGGTGGTTTGTTAGGGGAGTGTGTGAGGGGAGTGTGTGAGGGAGTTTTGTGAGGGGGAGTTTTGTGGAGGTTTGTGAGGGGAGTGTGTGATGGGAGTGTTTGAGGGGAGTGTGTGGGGAGGGAGTATGTGAGGGGAGTGTGTAGAGGGGAGTGTGCGAGGGGAGTGTGTAAGGAGAGTGTGTGGGGGGGAGTGTGTGAGGAGGAGAGCGTGAGTGTAGTTTTTGAAGGGAGTGTGTGAGGGGAGTGTGTGAAGGGAGTGTGTGGAGGGGAAGTGAGGAGAGTGTGTGAGGGAGTGTGTGAGGAGAGTGTGTGAGGGAGTGTGTGAGGGGGGGAATGTGTGAGGGGAGAGTGTGTGAGGGGAGTGTGTGAGGGGAGTGTGTGGGGGGAGTGTGAGGGGAGTGTGAGGGGAGTTTTGTGGGTAGTGTGGGGGGAGGAGAGTGTGTGAGGGGGAGTGTGTGAGGAGAGTGTGTTGTGAGGGGAGTGTGTGAGGGGTGTGTGTAAGGGGAGCGTTGTGGATTTGAGGGGAAGTGTGAGGGGAGTGTGTAGGGGAGTGTGTGAGGGGAGAGTGTGAGGCGAGTGTTGTGAGGAGTGTGTGAGATGAGTGTGTGTGGGAGTGTGTGAGGGAGTGTGTGAGGGGAGTGTGTGAGGAGAGTGTGTGAGGAGAGTGTGTGAGAAGAGTGTGTGAGGGGAGTGTGTGAGGGGAGTGTGTGAGGGGGTGTGTGAGGGAAGCGTGTGAGGGGGAGTGTGAGGGGAGTGTGTGAGGGGAGTGTGTGAGTGTAGTGTGAGGGGAGTGTTGTGGAGTGTGTGAGATGAGTGTGTGAGGGGAATGTGTGAGGGAGTGTGTGAGGGGAGTCTGTGAGTGGATATGTGGGGAGGGGAGTTTGAGGGGAGTGTGTGAGTGCAGTGTGTGAGGGGAGTGTGTGAGGGCGTGTGTGAGTGGAGTGTGTGAGGGAAGTGTGTGAGGGGAGTGTGTGAGGGAGTTTTGTGAGGGGGTGTGTGTAAGGGGAGTGTTGTGGAGAGTGTGAGTGGGGAGTGTGTGACGGGAGTGTGTGAGTGGAATGTGTGGAGGGGGAGTCTGTGAGGTGGAATTTTGTGCGGGGTTTGAGGGGGAGGTGTGTGTGCAGTGTGTGAGGGGAGTGTGTGAGGCGAGTGTGTGAGGGGAGTGTGTGAGGGAAGTGTGTGAGGGGAGTGTGTGTGAGGTGAGTGTGTGAGGGGAGTTTTGTGAGGGGAGTGTTGTGAGGTGTGTTGGGGGGAAAGTGCGTGAGTGTAGTGTGTTAGGGGGTGCGTGAGTGTAGTGTGTGAGGGGAGTGTTTAAGGGGAGTGTTGTGGAATGTGTGAGGGGTTGTGTGAGGGAAGTGTGTGAGGGAAGTGTGTGAGGGGAGTGTGTGAGGGGAGTATGTGAGGGGAGTGTTGTGAGGGGATGTGTGTGAGGGGAGTTGCGTGAATGTAGTGTGTGAGGGGAGTGTGGTGAGGGGAGTGTGTGGGGGGAGTGTGTGAGGGGAGTGTGTGAGGGGAGTGGTGAATGTAGTGTTGTGAGGGGAGTGTGTGAGGGGAGTGTGTGGGGGGAGTGTGGTGAGTGGGAGTGTGTGAAGGGAGTGTGTGAGGGGGGTGTGTGAGGGGAGTGTGTGAGGGGAGAGTGTGTAAGGAGAGTGCGTGAGGGGAGTGTTGTGGAGTATAGGGGTGGGTGGACATTGTAATAATGATAATATAATAATAATAATAATAATAATATAATTAATAATTATAATAATAATAATAATACAATAATATAATAATAATAGTAATAACAATTAAATTAATAATAATAATAATAATAATAATAATAATAACAACTAATAATAATAGAATAATATAATAATAATAATATAATAATAATAATAATAATATAACAATAATAATTAAATAATAATAATAATAATAATAATAATAATAACAATAATAATAATAATAATAATAATAATAATAATAATAATATAATAATAATAATAATAATAATAATAATAATAATAATAATGTGGCACCTTGGCAGATATTAGTGCCATTACGAGTCACTTACTGGAGTACTTAATGGCCACTTTCCTGTCATGAAACACCCCAAATGGAATTGCAGGAGGAGCCAAGTGGCTCTGAATCGCTGACAACTGACGTCCTAGCAGGTAGGGTGGCTGAGGCCGTTGAGAACCAGGGTCCCAGGAGCTAGGTACTGAGAAGGATAGAGATAGAGAAAGAGAGAGGTGGTTGATCACACTTCATCAGTCGTGGGAACACCACCCGCTACCCTCTCCTCCGACTTAGGAGGGGGGAGGGGGTTGTATGGTGGAGGGGGAGGGAGAGGGGGCTGTATGGAGGAGGGGGAGAGGGATGTATGCATGGTGGGGAAGGGGTTGTATGGAGGAGGTTCATGGTAGGAAGCAGGAGAAAGGATGGTAGCTTGAAGGGGGAGGCAGTATGAAGTGGGTGTTAGTGTAAGTGGAGTGAGTGTTAGTATAGGGAAGTGAGCGTTAGTGTAGTGGAGTGAGTGTTAGTGTAGTGGAGTGAGTGTTAGTGTAGTGGAGTGAGTGTTAGTGTACTGGAGTGAGTGTTAGTGTAGTGGAGTGAGTGTTAGTGTAGTGAAGTGAGCGTTAGTGTAGTGGAGGGAGTGTTAGTGTAGTGGAGTGAGTGTTAGTATAGGGAAGTGAGTGTTAGTGTACTGGAGTGAGTGTTAGTGTAGTGGAGTGAGTGTTAGTATAGGGAAGTGAGTGTTAGTGTAGTGGAGTGAGTGTTAGTGTAGTGAAGTGAGGGGTTTATAGGGAGTGAGCGTTAGTGTGTGGGTGAGTGTTTGTAGGGA
>NC_069409.1:75588148-75595648 GCF_026875155.1 Cherax quadricarinatus
CTTTTTTCCCTTTCTTGGTTTGCCCGCCCCCCCCCCCCATCTGGCTGTTGAAGAGTAGAGAAAGAGCGACGTTCATCCTCGCCTGGACCATCCTGGATAGATTGTCTTTTCAGAGAGCCTTCAAATAGGGGGTGTGGGTGGCCTTACTGTTTTGCAAAGGCCCAAAATTGTCAAAATACCCCACTTGGATAACTTCAGGGGGCAGCGTGAAACAAGCTTTTTTCCACAAACGGGCAGAAAGCGCAACTTCAATCTGGGGGTCCCTTTCCAGAAAATCACTCCATCTGAGACATACTACGCAGGATGACTCGAGTATGGGAAACATTCGTACAGCAAATGATGTCAAGAGATAAAGTCATTTGATCAAATGAAAATGGGCCCACAGATGGCTCCAATTCATCCGTTCCCTACTTGTAGTTCAAAAAAATAAAATGCTTTTAAATGAGTGATAGGTAAAAGTCTTAGCTTGCCCAAAAAAGTTAGGGTCCTTTTAACCCGTAAAAAGCTGTCAATAAAGTAGGGACCTTAAACCCTTTTCAAAACCCCGTGTAAAAGAGAGAGAGAGGGAAAAAGAGAAGAGAGAGGGAGAGAGAGAGAGAGAAGAGAAAGAAAAAGAGAGAGAGGAGAGAGAGAGAGAGAGAAGAGAGGGGGGAGAGGGGAGAGGAGAGAGAGACAGCAACAGAGAGGAAAAAGAAGAGAAAGAGGAGAGAGATAGACAGAGAAAAAGAGAGAGAGAGAGAGAGAGAGAGATAAGGGGGAGAGAGAGAGAGGAAAAGAGAGAGAGGAGAGAGAGAGGAGAGTGAAGAGAAGAGAGGAGAGAGAGGGGAGAGAGAGAGAGAGAGGGGCAAAAACCCCAGACAGACAGACAGACAGAGAAGAGAACGAGAGGAAAAGACCCTTTAAGCGAGGCAGACTCGATCCCAATACGACGTAAACCCCGCGCTCCCTGCCCTTTTTTCCCCTTAAAAACGGAAACTGCGGCAGACGTGGCGGGCGGCTGATGAACGACGGCGGCGGGCGGCGGCGGCGGCAGCGGCGGCGGCCGGGGCGGCGGCGGCGGCGGCGGCCGGAGGCGGCTGCGGCTGAGGGCGGCGGCGGGCGGCGGCGGCGGCGGAAGGCGGAATCGGCGGCGGCGGTGTCGGCGGGGAATGACGTTGGTGCAGATGACTTAACGGGAAGAAGAAAAGAAACAGGAAACTATCTAGAACACGAGACTGAGTTACTTGGTGGCTTGTTAACAGGGATTTGAGGACTATCGACTACAAGGGTCATAAGACTCACGTAACATTAGTATTATTATTATTATATTTTTTATATTCACGAGGAAGCACTACCGTCTGGGTGATCCTATCCGGTAGGGTATGGCGGTAATCATGTTTGATCCGAGGATCTGGACGAGTTGCCTTCAACTCTAATTCTATTCAACAATTTGCCACGAGAGATAGAGATGTGTGAGAGAGGAGAGTTTGAGAGGGCGAGGAGAAGTGAAGACGAATAGAGAGAGGAGAGAGAGAGAGGAATAATTTCAAACATATTCGGGTTGTATAGAAAGCTGCTGCATTAATAAACAGCTCTTAAACGGTGACACCTCATACACCCACACAACACACACAAAAACACACACAGGGAAACACACACACACACACACACACACACACAGAAGAGTGGACTGAAGAAGGTGACGTCACGAAATGTTGTGTGACCATTTTACATATCAATGTGAAGTGTTATATAATGTGAAGTGTATACTATCATCAGTGAACGAGTGAAAATGAATGTGAGGAATGCGGATGTCTTTGAGAATATATGGTTATAATCATCACGGGTGAAGGCTGGGTGGGTATCTCCAAAATAGGGATATAGGCCATACGTTACGACGACTTCGTCATCAGCATCTGGCAAACTGTAACGCAAGTTTAATTCGCCTAGTTGTGGTTTGCATGTTGACGGCCCTGGCTGGCCTGGCATACTGATTTGATAATGGTCACTCACTCCTGCAAGCTATTACCAGAATCTAGATAGAAATAGCTAGACATAGAGAATATAGTGTTGGTGAGTGATGAGAAGGTAGGTGGGACAAGCTTTTAAGAGGCAACATTGTAAGGACGGTGCTAGGGTCTGGTTCCCAGGAGGGTTGTGTTAGGTCACAAGTAGTTGCGGCCTGTCAGTACACCGAAACAAGACTCACATCAAAAACACACACACACACACAACACACCACACACACACACACACTCAAACACACACAACATGCACACACGACACAGGCAGTGTTACTACCGGTTAGTTATAGCAGTAGCATACTTTAGGAAGCTAGGAAGTCCTACCTCTCGATGTGAGCAAGGAAAAATGATATTAACTGCAAACAATAATCGTAAAATCCAGAGAAAGGGCATTAAAGTGGAGAGAGTAGATAATTGGGAAAGATTAAATGAGACTAAATTTGTGCCTACACGACGGATCTTTCAACCACACAACCTACCCCCCAACCCTCCCTCCCTCACAATCCACGAACAGCCACACACAAGGGTAGACACCACACAACAACACACACACCCCACACACACACACACAACACACACACACACACACACACACACACACACAACACATTCTAACACAACACAACTTACACAACACACATTACATCATAATACACACCACTACACATTCATACATACATAAACACATACACACACACAAACACATAACCACACACACATACACACACATCTACACACACACACATGGGAGCGGGGGAGAGAGAGGAGAGGGACCCAGTAGCAACCGGGTGTGAAGAGGCGGGGCCAGGAGCTAAGGACTCGACCCCTGCAACCACAAATAGATGAGTACAAATAGGCGGTACACACACCACCACTCACACACACCACACACACACACACACACCAACACCACACACACACACACTCACACCATACATTACACACCCCACACACAACACACCACCACACACACTTACCACACACCCACACCAACACACACACACCACACACACCACCACACACACACACCACACACACACACCACACACACACACACACACACAACACCACACACAACACGCACCACACAAACGCCATACACACACACACACACACACACACACAACCACTCCCTCCACAATGACACAAACACTGACCACAAACACGTACCCCCCTCCATAACCACTCTCACCTTCCCTAACCACCTCTCCTTAGCCAACTACCCCTACCCCAAACCACCTAACCCCTACCCTATCCACCTCCTCCCCTTCCCTAACCACCTCACCTTAGCACTACCCCTTCACAAAACCACCTAACCTCCCAAACCCGTTCGACCCCCCAAACTACCTCCCTCCCTCCATTCAACATCCTCCCCCTCCCCCATAACCATGCCATCCCCTCTCTCCCCCAAAACCATCTAACCCCTCCCCAACCTCTCTTCCCCTCCAATATCCATCCTCCCCCTTCACCCCCCCCACATCCATCCATCCCCTTCTCCTCATCCATCTATTACCCTCTCCCTAACCAGGATGCGGGACAAGGGGGGTTCCATGGACGATTTCTGAGAGGAGGAATGGTGATAGAGCCTCAAAAAAAGGGAGGGAAGGATGGGGAAAGGGACTAGATGGAGTTGGAAAGGAAGATTGAGTGAGGTTAGCAGCAGATGCAGAAGGTGGAAGCAAAAGGCCACAGCAGCAGAAATCAAGATAGAGAGATTAGAAGAGAGAGACTGAGGGACATCTGTAAAGACACAGGCAAAGATATTACAGAAGTAGCATCGGCCAATGAGCTACATCAAAACACAGACAAAAGGTCTGAAGGAAGCATGGAGCTTAAACTGTATGCAGAGGTCTGTCAAAACCCACATGGGGCCAAAACAGAGACGGGAGCACCACTAGGCAGGAATGAGAGGTTTGGAAGACATTGAAGGAACTAGGAACATTGTGCAAAGGGACCTACAAGATACCTGTGGGGGACAGGAGCTTGTGAGAAGGAAGGAATAACCAAGAGAATAGGGGCCATAACTAGGGAAGGGACTGTAGGAGGAAACACCCACGGGAAGGAACTACAACCACATCAGAGGATGCAGTGGGAGTCACAGTGGGTGGTGGAAAGGGAGAGATCAGTGTTTGTCTAGGGGCTAGACGAAGCTAAAGGGAAACTTATGATGAAAGAAAAGCAGGAGCAGAAAAAAGCGATTGAAGAGGGGGGACATGACCCAGGTGGCAAATTTTCCGGAGGAATTGGGTGGTTCACAAATGAAAAGGAAGTCGGCCTCTCAAAAGTAATTTTCAAGGCAGAATCAACCCGAACCATGATCCTGCAGGAGAAAGCACGGGTGAGAGGCAAGCAGGAGTTCCAGAGTGTGTACCTCGTTCGAGACAGAAAAAGGTCGAAAGAAGACAATGAAAGAGAGAGTTACAAAAATCGAAAGGAGATAATGGGAGGAAATGAAAAAGGATGAGCCAGATAACCCCCTAGGAATCAAATGGAAAGGACAAGCGCACCCCCCAGAAACACCTGCAGAAGGACTCCAGCCGCGACTCCCACCAAGGCAAATGAAAAATCCAAACCAACCAATCACACACTTGTTCCCTGCCTGTTTCCACCCCCCAGCCACACAGTTACTGTATAAGAACAGAAGTTGAAGGTTTGGTACACAAATGCAGATTGGATTACGATATAATAACATGGGACATGGCAGGGAAAAAGAATCAATGAGAAGTCAGACATCATAGCAGTTACAGAGAAACAAAACTATGGAGACAATAACAGATGCAAACTTCCCCCAGGATACAAGATCAATGTGGAGGAAAGATAGAAGGGGTCTTGCTGCTCGTAAATAACAGTGGAAATTCGAGAAATGAAAAGGAATAGTTGAGACGGGAGAAAGAGACTACTTAGCAGGTACATGCTGTCTGGGGAACACAAAAGTGTTCATTGCAGAGTGATGTATAATCCACACAGAACTGCAGGGGCCAATGAGGGGTAGGAATATGAGGAGAGCAACAGGCAATGGTGGACAACTTGCTGAGGTGGGCAAGAAGGCTCACTCCAGCAGTGCAAAGTTGCTGGTTATGGGGGATTTCAACCACAGGGAGATTGACTGGAAAAAACTGGGCCACATGGGGGTCCCGGAAACATGGAGAGCCAGGATTTGTTGGACGTGGTGCTGGAAAAAACCTCATGCACCAACATGTTTTTAATTAAGGACAATACCAGAGTGAGAGGGCTGAGGATGAACCGGCAAGATTTGAACCTTGTGTTCAACCCGGGGCAGCTCAGATATTGAGGACATCAAGTATGAGAGTCCCCTAGGAGACTAGCGTCCACGTTGTTTGTGCTTTGGAATTCATTAGTAGAGCTGCAAGTGGAGAGAAATAACAGTAGTTGAATGTGGGAAAAGCCTCTGACTATAAAAAGAGCGGGGACAATAGGGTTGAAGAACTTCCTGCTGGAGGTCCAGTGCGGACAGAGAACTGGCAGAAAGCATAAATGAAATGATGGAATATGTAGGCAACAAAAATGCAAGGAGGCAGGGAATGGTTTGTTCCCAAGGGCAACAGTAAAATGGGACAGCCAGAACGAGCCCTGGTTACACGACGGTTGTAAGGGCATTTATATAACAAAGTGCAATTGAGATGGAAAAAGTACAGGAGGATGAGAACACACGAAAATGGGAGATCTGTCGCAGAGCAGGATTTGAGTACGATCAGGTAAGTGTGGTAGGCCCCCAGCGACAGTATGAAAATGACATAGCATCGAGAATCAAGACTGACCCGAACTGCTTGTTATAGCACATCAGGAGGAAGACAACAGTCAAAGACCAGGTGATCAGATTAGGACAGAAGGTGGAGAACTCACAAGAAATGAATCAGGAGGTATGTGAGGAGCTGAAACAGGAGATTTAAGGAAGTTTTTGCAGTAGAGACAGGAAGGGCTGTGGGAAGACAGCACAGAGGGAACATCAAGAGGAATATACCAACAAGGTTGGTTGACATACGAACAACTGAGGGAGGAGGTGAAGAAGCTCTTAAGTGACTTGACACCTTCATAGGCGATGGACCGGCAAACATCTCCCCATGGGTCCTTAGAGAAGGAGCAGAGATGCTGTGCGTGCCTATAACCACAATCTTCAACACATCCCTTGAAACTGCGGCAACTACCTGAGAAATGGAAAGGACAGCTATATGTAGTCACCATATTTAGAATGGAAAACTGAAACGAGGAACTAAATACAGACCTGTGTCTATGAATTGTATTGGTGCATATTCATGGAGAGATTATCAGGAGGGAGAGTGGTCGAACACCTGGAAAGGAACAAGATTATAAATGAAACCAGCTTGGGTTCATGGAAGGCAAATCTTGTATCACAAAACCTCCTGGAGTTTTATGGCAAGTTAACAGAAAGTATGACACGAGAGAGAGGGGTGGAGTAAGATTGCGTTTTCCTGACTGCAGGAAGGCCTTTGCACACAGTTCCCCACAAGAGATAGTGCAGAAGCTGTGGTGGGATCAGGCGCACGTTCGTAAAAAAGGGAGGGCACTCAACAGGGGTTCAGTTCTAGGACCAGTGCTATTTTTGTATATATGTGAACGACATGATGGTAGGAATAGACTCTGAATGTGTCCTGTTCGCAGATGTCGTGAAGTTGATTGAGAAGAATTAAATAGTCGAGGATGAGGGCAGGACTGCAGAGACTGGACAGGCTTGGGGCATGTGGTCCAGCAACAATGGCTTCTCGTATTCAATCAGCCAAATGCAAAGTCATGATGATTGGGGTGGGGCCAAAGGAAGCCCGCAGGGACAGAGTATGGATAGGTGGCAAGGCTACAGGACTCACTAGGGAGAAAGACCTTAGGGTGGACCATAATTACCGAGAACATAACCGTAGGCAAACACATCAACCAAATAATGCTGCAGCATACGGGCGACATGGCAAACTGAGAATAGCGTTCGATACCTTAATAAGGAATCGTTCAAGACACTGTGTACATGTGTATGTTAAGCCATACTTGGAGTATGCAGCACCAGTCTGGAAACCCACACTGGTCAAGCACGTCAAGAAGTTAGAGAAAGTACAAGGTTTGCAACAAGGCTAGTCCAAGCTCAAGGGAATGTCGTACGAGGACAAAAAAAGGTTGAGGGAAATCGGATGACGACACTGGGAGGAAGACAGGGTCAGGCGGAGACATGATAAACGACATACAAGATTACTGGGGGGAATAGAAAAGGTGCACAGAGATAGGTTGTACCAGAGAGAGGGACACAGGACAAGGGGTCACAACTGGAAGCTGAGAAACTCGAAGGAGTCACAGGGACGTTTAGGAAGTATTTCTTCAGTCATAGAGTGTCAGCAAGTGGAATTGCCCTAGAAATGTGGAAGTAGTGGAGGCTGGAACATACATTTGTTTTAAGAAGAGGTTTGAAAAGCTCAGGAAGCAGAGATGAAAGGGATCCAGTAGCGATCAGTGAATGAGGCGGGGCCAGGAACTG
>NC_069409.1:75600648-75615648 GCF_026875155.1 Cherax quadricarinatus
TCTCCTTGTATTCCTGGGTCCTATGCATCCTGTACCCTTTTCATTCCTGTTGCACTTTGTTTTTGCCTCCCTACACCTTCGGTGTAAACCAAGGACCGTTTAATTTGGTCTTCCTATTATTTTGTTTCCTTGGGAACAAAACTTTCATCTCTGCTCCTTGCACTTTTGTTGCCACCTATTCCATCATCTCGTTTACTGATTTTCCTACCATTGTTTCTGTCCAGACTGAATCCTCCAGCAGAAGTTTCTCATACTGTGTAGATCCCCTTTTATAGTTTGGGCCCGTCCCCTTCCGTTCTGTTACCCATCTCACTTGTAACTCATATATAGTCAAAACTCCAGATCACATGTGATCGCTAGCTCCAAGGGGCCCCAACCCCCGCCCCCCTCCCCCCCCAGTAAGTGATGTTATCAATGTCTGAACTGCTCAGGGTGAAAACAAGATCCTGTCTTTGCTGGCTATCCTCCCCTCTCTCTATGGTTGTGTCCCTGACATGTTGATTGCATGAGGTTCTTCAAGTACCAATTCCTCTCTTGGCTCTCCATGTTTCGGGACCCACTTGTGGTTCCACGGTTTTTCCCAGTCGATCTCCCTGTGGTTGAAATCGCCCATTACAGTACTTTGCTTCTGCTCGAGTAGCTCTTCTTGCCACCTCAGCCAGTGTGTCCACCATCACCTGTTGTTTTCTCGTCTCCTCTCTTGGCCTCTGCATTCTGTGGTGGGTTATACATCACTCTATGACTACTTTTATGGTTCTCCGGACTGAATTGTACCTACAATGTGTCTCTTTCTCCAACTCATGTCCTTGCCTTTACATTTCCTCAAAATCCCATTGGTGTTTTATGAGACAGTGCAACCCCTCCTCCCCTCTCCTCCTTCTATCTTTCCTCAGGATCTGATATCATGTTGGGAAGATTGTGTCTGTTATTGTCTCAGCGAGTTTGTTTCTGTGACTGCTATGTTGTCTGGGGACTTTTTCATCTGATTCTTTCATTCAACTCCTCATGTTTATTCGTGTTATTCAATCCGCGTTTGTTTACCAAACCTTTAGTTTCTTTTCTATCATTGTGGGTCATGCAACAGAATATTGGGGTTGGGGGAGCGGAGCCTTGGTGGGGTGCCTATATGGGGCTGTGGTGTATGTGGGGTTTGTGTTGATGGGGGTGGGGTCAGAATGTCCATAAGGGACAGCTGTTGGGCTGTGAGGCTTGTGATATGGGGTTGTTCGCAGAGGGAACTGTGAGGGGTTTAGTATAAGGTTGCCTCAGTTGCGTTGGGAATGGCGCGGGTGGTGTCTTTTGGTGGAGATTCTGTGGGGTGTGTTTGGCCCTTCCTCCTGTGTTGACTGGGTCTGCTCATTTTCATGGCTTCTCGTTCCTCCTTGCGTCTCTGTTCCCTTCTCTTTCAGTGTAGTTTTCTTCATTGTTGTTCTGTTCGCGGTCGAGGTATAATCTCTGGTACCCTGTTTGTCCCTCAGCTTGCTTTCTCGTGCTGAATTCCTGGTGTGTGTGTGTGTGTGTTGAGTGTGGGTTGGTGTGTGTGTGTTGTGTGTTGTGTGTGTGCCTACGTGTGAGTGTGTAGTGAGAGAGTGACGTGTGTGTGTGTGTGTGTGTGCGTGTTGTGTGTGTGTGTGTGAGAGTGTGTTGTGTTGTGTGTGTGTGAGAGTGTGGTGTGTGTGTGTCGTGTGTGTGTGTGGTGTGTGTGTGTGTGTATGTGTGTGTTGTGTGTGTGTGTGTGTGTATACACATACTCACAACCATAAAAGTTTCGTAAACTAAGTAACTTTTATTTAAAAAGTAATTAAAAAAGCTTGTAAGCAAGAATTTGTATCCAGGGTGAGTTATTTTATTCCAGGTGAGTTATTTTAGTCCAAGGTGAGTTATTTTATTCCCAGGTGTGATATTTTATTCCCAGGTGAGTTGTTTTCATTCCCATGGGGTTTTTTTATACCCAGGTGAGTTATTTTATTCCCTGGGGTTATTTATTCCACTGAGTGAGTTATTTTATTTGTTTTTCCAAGGTGAGTTATTTTTTCCCCAGTGAGATATTTTTTCCCAGGTGAGTTATTTTATTCCAAGGTGAGATATCTTTTATTCCCAAGGTGAGTTATTTTTTCCAGGTGAGTTATTTTATTCCAGGTGTGTTGTTTTATTCCAATGTGAGTTATTTTTTTCCCAGGTTGAGTTATTTTTTTCCCAGGTGAGTTATTTTATTCCCAGGTGAGTTATTTTATTCCAAGGTGAGTTATTTTATTCCAGGTGAGTATATTTATTCCCAGGTGAGTTATTTTATTCCCAGGTGAGTTATTTTATTCCCAGGTGAGTTATTTTATTCCCAGGTGAGTTATTTTAATCCCAGGTGAGTTATTTTATTTCCAAGTGAGTTATTTTATTCCCACGGGAGTTATTTTACTCCCAGGTGAGTTATTTTATTCCCAGGTGAGTTATTTTATTCCCAGGTGAGTTATTTCATTCCCATGTGAGCTATTTTATTCCCAGGTGAGTTATTTTATTCCCAGGTGAGTTATTTATTCCCATGTGAGTTATTTTATTCCCATTTGAGTTATTTTATTCCCAGGTGAGTTATTTTATTCCAAGGTGAGTTATTTTATTCCCAGGTGAGTTGCTTTATTCAGAGGTGAGTTATTTTATTCCCAGGTGAGTTATTTTATTAACAGGTGAGTTATTTTATTTCCAAGTGAGTTATTTTATTCCCACGGGAGTTATTTTACTCCCAGGTGAGTTATTTTATTCCCAGGTGAGTTATTTTATTCCCAGGTGAGTTATTTTATTCTCAGGTGAGTTACTTTATTCCCAGGTGAGTTATTTTATTCCCAGGTGAGTTATTTTATTCCCATGTGAGTTATTTTATTCCCAGGTGAGATATTTTATTCCCAAAGGAGTTATTTTATTCCCAGGTGAGTTATTTTATTCCCAGATGAGTTATTTTATTCCCAGGTGAGTTATTTTATTCCCATGTGAGTTATTTTATTCCCATGTGAGTTATTTTATTCCCAGGTGAGTTATTTTATTCCCAGGTGAGTTATTTTATTCCCAGGTGAGTTATTTTATTCCCAGGTGAGTTGCTTTATTCAGAGGTGAGTTATTTTATTCCCAGGTGAGTTATTTTATTCTCAGGTGAGTTATTTTATTTCCAAGTGAGTTATTTTATTCCCACGGGAGTTATTTTACTCCCACGGGAGTTATTTTATTCCCAGGTGAGTTATTTTATTCCCAAGTGAGTTATTTTATTCTCAGGTGAGTTACTTTATTCCCAGGTGAGTTATTTTATTCCCAGGTGAGTTATTTTATTCCCGTGTGAGTTATTTTATTCCCAGGTGAGATATTTTATTCCCAAAGGAGTTATTTTATTCCCAGGTTAGTTATTTTATTCCCAGGTGAGTTATTTTATTCACAGGTGAGTTATTTTATTCCCAGGTGAGTTATTTTATTCCCAGGTGAGTTATTTTATTCCCAGGTGAGTTATTTTATTCCCAGGTGAGTTATTTAATTCCCAGGTGAGTTATTTTAATCCCATGTGAGTTATTTTATTCCCAGGTGAGTTATTTTATTCCCAGGTGAGTTATTTTATTCGCAGGTGAGTTTTAATCCCATGTGAGTTATTTTAATCCCATGTGAGTTATTTTATTCCCAGGTGAGTTATTTTATTCCCAGGTGGGTTATTTTATTCCCATGTGAGTTATTTTATTCCCAAGTGAGTTATTTTATTCCCAGGTGAGTTATTTTAATCCCATGTGAGTTTTTTTTATCACCAGATGAGTTATTTTATTCCCAGGTGAATTATTTTATTACCAGGTGAGTTATTTTATTCCCAGGTGAGTTATTTTATTTCCAGGTGAGTTATTTTATTCCCAGGTGAATTATTTTATTCCCAGATGAGTTATTTTATTCCCAGGCGAATTATTTCATTAAAAGGTGAATTAGTTTATTCCCAGGCGAGTTATTTTATCACCAGGTGAGTTATTTTATTCACAGTTGAGTTATTTTATTCCAAGGTGAATTAGTTTATTCCCAGGCGAGTTATTTTATCACCAGGTGAGCTATTTTATTCCCATGAGAATTATTTTATTCCCATGTGAGTTATTTTATTCCCAGGTGAGTTATTTTATTTCCAGGTGAGTTATTTTATTCCCAGGTGAGTTATTTTATTCCCAGGTGAATTATTTTATTACGAGGTGAGTTATTATATTCCCAGGTGAATTATTTTATCACTAGGTGAGTTATTTTATTCCCAGGTGAATTATTTTATTCCAAGATGAGTTATTTTATTCCCAGGTGAATTATTTTATTCCAAGGTGAATTAGTTTATTCCCAGGCGAGTTATTTTATCACCAGGTGAGGTATTTTATTCCCATGTGAATTATTTTATTAGCAGGTGAATTATTTTATTCCCAGGTGAATTATTTTATTCCCAGGTGAGTTATTTTATTCCCAGGTGACTTATTTTGTTCCGAGGTGAGTTATTTTATTCCCAGGTGAGTTATTTTATTCCCAGGTGAGTTATTTTATTCCCAGGTGAGTTATTTTATTTCCAGGTGAATTATTTTATTCTTAGGTGACTTATTTTATTCCCAGGTGACTTATTTTATTTCCAGGTGACTTATTTTATTCCAAGGTGAGTTATTTTATTCCCGGGTGAGTTATTTTATTCCCAGGTGAGTCATTTTATTCCAAGGAGAGGTATTTTATCACCAGGTGAATTATTTTATTCCTAAGTGAATTATTTTATTCCCAGGTGAGTTATTTTATTCCCAGGTGAGTTATTTTATTCCCAGGTGAGTTATTTTATTCCCAGGTGAGTTATTTTATCACCAGGTGAGTTATTTTATCCCCATGTGAGTTATTTTATTCCCAGGTGAGTTATTTTATTTCCAGGTGAGTTATTTTATTCCCAGGTGAGTTATTTTATTCCCAGGTGAGTTATTGTATCACCAGGTGAGTTATTTTATCCCCATGTGACTTATTTTATTCCCAGGTGAGTTATTTTATTCCCAGGTGAGTTATTTTAATCCCAGGTGAGTTATTTTATCACTAGGTAAGCTATCATATTCCCAGGCGAGTTATTTTATCACCAGGTGAGTTATGTTATTCCCAGGTGAATTATTTTATCCTCACGTGAGTTATTTTATTCCCAGGTGAATTATTTTATTCCCAGGTGAGTTATTTTCTTCCCATGTGAGTTATTTTATCCCCATGTGAGTTATTTTATTCCAAGGTGAGTTATTTTATCCCCATGTGAGTTATTTTATTCCCAAAGAGTTATTTTATCCACATGTGAGTTATTTTATCCCCAGGTGAGTTATTTTACCATGTGAGTTATTTCATCCCGAGGAGTTATATTCAAGTCTACATTCACTATACATCGTCTCTAAGTTAAAAAATGTTATGTCTGTTGAATTTCAGACAGGTTGTTTACATATATAAAAGTCACAGCTGTAATACTATGTATGCTGGTTCACAGCTGTAATACTATGTATGCTGGTTCACATCTGTAATACTATGCATGCTGGTTCACAGCTGTAATACTATGTATGCTGGTTCACAGCTGTAATACTATGTATGCTGGTTCACAGTTGTAATACTATGTATGCTGGTTCACAGCTGTAATACTATGTATGCTGGTTCAGAGCTGTAATACTATGTATGCTGGTTCACAGCTGTAATAATGTGTATGCTGGTTCACAGCTGTAATACTATGCTGGTTCACAGCTGTAATACTACGTATGCTGGTTCACAGCTGTAATGCTATGTATGCTGGTTCACAGCTGCAATACTATGTATACTGGTTCACGTCTGTAATACTATGTATGCTGGTTCACAGCTGTAATACTATGTATACTGGTTCACGTCTGTAATACTATGTATGCTGGTTCACAGCTGTAATACTATGTACACTGGTTCACGTCTGTAATGCTATGTATGCTGGTTCACAGCTGCAATACTATGTATGCTGGTTCACAGCTATGTATGCTGCTTCACAGCTGTAATACTATATATGCTGGTTCACAGCTGTAATACTATGTATGCTGGTTCACAGCTGTAATACTATGTATGCTGGTTCACAGCTGTAATAATATGTATGCTGGTTCACAGCTGTAATACTATGTATGCTGGTTCACAGCTGTAATACTATGTATGTGGTTCACAGCTATGATGTGGTTTACAGTTATGTATGCTGGTTCACAGCTATGTACGCTGGTTCACAGCTGTAAAGCTGTTCACAGTTATGTATGCTGGTTCACAGCTATGTATGCTGGTTCACAGTTATGTATGCTGGTTCACAGCTATGTACGCTGGTTCACAGCTATGTATGCTGGTTCACAGTTTATGCATGTTTGGTTCACAGCTATGTATGTGGTTCACGTTATGTATGCTGGTTTTAACATGTCTGGTTACAGCTATGTATGCTGGTTCACAGTATGTATGATGGTTCACAGCTATGTATGCTGGTTCACAGCTATGTACGCTGGTTCACAGCTATGTACGCTGGTTCACAGCTTGTAATGGTTTACAGCTATGTATGCTGGTTCACAGTATGTATGCTGGTTCACAGATGTATTACTATGTATGCTGGTTCACAGCTGCGTCACAGCTATGTATGCTGGTTCACAGTTATGTAGGTTCACTTTTGTATGCTGGTTCAACAGGGTGGTTAAATACTATGTATGCTGGTTCACAGCTTTTAATTACGTATGTATGCTGGTTCACAGCTTTTAATAACTATGTATGCTGGTTCACAGCATGTACTTTACTTTTGTATGCTGGTCACAGCTGTCAATACTATGTATCTGGTTTCACAGATGTATGCTGTTACAGTTTTGTATGTGTTCACCAGCTGGGTTAAGTATATGTATGCTGGTTCACAAGCTGGTCACTACTATGTATGCTGGTTCACAACTGTAATACGTATGTATGCTGGTTCACATGATGCTGTTAAGTTATGTATGCTGGTTCACAGCTTACTATGTAGCTGGTTCACAGCTGTATTACATATGTATGCTGGTTCACAGTATGTATGCTGGTTCACAGCTATGTATGCTGGTTCACAGTTATGTATGCTGGTTCACAGCTATGTATGCTGGTTCACAGTATGTATGCTGGTTCACAGCTTATGTATGCTGGTTCACAGCTATGTATGCTGGTTCACAGCTATGTAGCTGGTTCACAGCTATGTATGCTGGTTCACAGTTATGATGCTGGTTCACAGCTATGTATGCTGGTTCAACAACTGTAATTATGTATGCTGGTTCACAGCTATGTAAGTGGTTCACAGTATGTATGCTGGTTCACAGCTATGTATGCTGGTTCACAGTTATGTATGCTGGTTCACAGCTATGTAGCTGGTTCACAGCTATGTATGCTGGTTCACGTATTTGCGTTCAGCTTATGCTGGTTCACAGCTATGTATGCTGGTTCACAGTATGTATGCTGGTTCACAGTTATGTATGCTGGTTCACAGCTATGTATGCTGGTTCACAGCTGTAATGTGTTACAGTATGTACGCTGGTTCAACTAGCATGTATGCTGGTTCACAGCTAAAAAAGTATTATGTGTTAACCATTTATGTTGCTGGTCATTCACAGCACACTGTAACATCAGTTATGTATGGCTGTTTGTTAGCTATGGTATGTTGTGTTCCAGCTGTTGTGGATTAGCTATGTATGCTGGTTACAGATGTATGGTTTCTATGTATGGCTGGTTCACAGTGTTCTTGTATGCTGGGTTCAGCTATGTGCTGGTTCAATGCTATGTATGCTGGTTCAGTGTATGCTGGTTAGTTATGTATGCTGGTTCACAGTGTTTGTATGTGGTTACAGTTGTTTGTTGATGCTTGTTCACAGCTGTATTGTTGCTGGTTCACGCTGTTATTGTATTTCTGTTTCAGCTGTATGCTGTCAAGTTATGTATGCTGGTTCACAGTTTTCTATGTTCTGGTTGACAGTTTTGTATGCTGGTTCACGTTTATGTAGCTGGTTCCAGCTATGTAGCTGGTTAGAGCTATGTATTGCTGGTTCACTAGTTTATGTTTGCTGGTGTTCACAGCTATGTATGCTGGTTCACAGTTATGTATGCTGGTTCACAGGCTATGTAGCTGTTTCACAGTTATGTATGTGGTTCTCAGTTATGCATGTGGTTCAAGCTTTGTATGCTGGTTCCTGTTTGTATGTGGTTCATATGCTGGTTCACAGTTATGTTGCTGGTTCAGCTTGTATGCTGGTTTCACAGTTATGTATGTGGTTGTAGTTATGTATGCTGGTTTCACAGTATGTATGTGGTTTTAGCAGTTATGTAGCTGGTTACAGTAGTATGTGGTTACAGTCTATGTATGTGTTCAAGTTATGTATGCTGGTTCACAGCTATGTATGCTGGTTCACAGTTATGTATGCTGGTTCACAGCTATGTACGCTGGTTCACAGCTATGTATGCTGGTTCACAGTTATGTATGCTGGTTCACAGTTATGTATGCTGGTTCACAGCTATGTATGCTGGTTCACAGTTATGTATGCTGGTTCACAGCTATGTACGCTGGTTCACAGCTATGTATGCAGTTCACAGCATGTATTGCTGTTCAACAGTTATGTATGCTGTCACAGCTATGTATGCCGGTTACACAGTTATGTTATGCGGTTCACAGCTATGTACCTGGTTTCCAGTATGTTGCTGGTTCACAGTTTATGTATGCTGGTTTCACAGTTATGTATTGCTGGTTTCACAGCTATGTAGCTGGTTCAAGTTATGTATGCTGGTTCACGCTATGTAAGTGGTTTCAGCTATGTATGTGGTTACAGCTATGTATGCTGGTTCACAGTTTATGTTGCTGGTTCACAGGCTATGTATGCTGGTTCACGTTATGTATGTGGTTCACAGCTTTGTAGCTGGTTCACAGCTATGTTGCTGGTTCACAGCTATGTATGTGTTCCAGTTATTATGCTGGTTCACAGCTATGTATGTGGTTCATAGTTTGTATGCTGTTCCAGCTATGTTATGTGGTTCCAGTTATGTATGCTGTTCACAGTTATGTATGCTTGGTTCACAGTATGTATGCTGTTACAGATGTATGTATGCTGGTTCACGCTATGTTATGCTGGGTTCAGTTATGTTGATGCTGGTTCAGAGCTATGTATGCTGGTTCAGCTATGTATGTCTGGTTCTTCAGTTTATGTATGCTGGTTCACAGCTATGTGATGCTGGTTCAAGTTATGTATGTTGGTTCACAGCATGTATGCTGGTCGTTATGTTAGTGCTGGTTCACAGCTTTGTATGCTGGTTCACAGCTATGTATGCTGGTTCACAGCTATGTATGCTGGTTCACAGCTATGTACGCTGGTTCACAGCTATGTATGCTGGTTCACAGCTATGTATGCTGGTTCACAGTTATGTATGCTGGTTCACAGCTATGTATGCTGGTTCACAGCTATGTATGCTGGTTCACAGCTATGTACGCTGGTTCAACTTAAGGTCAGATGTATCAGAACAAAACAAGCAAAAAAGTAATTAAGTGAACCATTTATTGTTGTACATAAATCTACAGACAACACTATACAGACATTTAGTTATTCACTGTGTTGTGTTGTGTTGTTTTGTGTTGTGTTGTGTTGTGCTGTGTTGTGTTGTGTTGTGTTGTGTTGTGTTGTGCTGTGTTGTGTTGTGCTGTGTTGTGCTGTGTTGTGTTGTGTTGTGTTGTGTTGTGTTGTGTTGTGTGTGTTGTGTTTGTGTTGTGTTGTGTTGTGTTGTGTTGTGCTGTGTTGTGTTGTGTTGTGTTGTGCTGTGTTGTGTTGTGTTGTGTTGTGTTGTGTTGTGCTGTGTTGTGTTGTGTTGTGTTGTGTTGTGTTGTGTTGTTTTGTGTTGTGTTGTGTTGTGCTGTGTTGTGTTGTGTTGTTTTGTGTTGTGTTGTGTTGTGCTGTGTTGTGTTGTGTTGTGTTGTGTTGTGTTGTGTTGTGCTGTGTTGTGTTGTGTTGTGTTGTGTTGTGTGTGTTTGTGTTGTGTTGTGTTGTGTTGTGTTGTGCTGTGTTGTGTTGTGTTGTGTTGTGTTGTGTTGTGCTGTGTTGTGTTGTGTTGTGTTGTGTTGTGCTGTGTTGTGTTGTGTTGTGTTGTGTTGTGCTGTGTTGTGTTGTGTTGTGTTGTGTTGTGTTGTGCTGTGTTGTGTTGTGTTGTGTTGTGCTGTGTTGTGTTGTGTTGTGCTGTGTTGTGTTGTGTTGTGTTGTGTTGTGCTGTGTTGTGTTGTGTTGTGTTGTGTTGTGCTGTGTTGTGTTGTGTTGTGTTGTGTTGTGCTGTGTTGTGTTGTGTTGTGTTGTGTTGTGCTGTGTTGTGTTGTGTTGTGTTGTGTTGTGTTGTGCTGTGTTGTGTTGTGCTGTGTTGTGTTGTGTTGTGTTGTGTTGTGTTGTGCTGTGTTGTGTTGTGTTGTGTTGTGTTGTGTTGTGTTGTGCTGTGTTGTGTTGTGTTGTGTTGTGTTGTGTTGTGTTGTGCTGTGTTGTGTTGTGTTGTGTTGTGCTGTGTTGTGTTGTGTTGTATTGTGTTGTGTTGTGTTGTGTTGTGCTGTGTTGTGTTGTGTTGTGTTGTGTTGTGTTGTGTTGTGTTGTGTTGTGTTGTATTGTGTTGTGTTGTGCTGTGTTGTGTTGTATTGTGTTGTGTTGTGTTGTGTTGTGTTGTGTTGTGCTGTGTTGTGTTGTATTGTGTTGTGTTGTGCTGTGTTGTGTTGTGTTGTGTTGTGGAGTCGAGTGTTGTAAGAGTCAGTTTGTATCAGTCAAGACAAGTCTTCCCTCCATAATGTTCAAAGTTCAGTAGTTACTTTGTTTCTGGTTTGTATATTTATTCTTAATTCGTCTCGTCTTTTCTTTCACTTAGGTTAATGTTTAGCATATGTTTCCCACCTGGTTCTTATAGCTGAGTTCCCTTCATCTTGTACTGTGTCTGATGATGGTCTGAATTAACTACGTAACTAATCGTGCTTTTTTTTCGGGTGTGGTAGCGCACTCAGCTCACACACTGAGGTCCGTGGTTCGTTCCCCTGTAATGGTGGAAACATTATGACGTGTTTCCTTAAGACACCCCTTGTCCATGTTTACTTAGCAGTAGCAATAGATACCTGGGTGTTAGTCGACTGGTGTGCGTCGCATCTTGGGGACACAACTGACCTAATTTGCCCCAAATGCTCTGCATAACAAACGGCTTTCCTTTTAGCAGGTTACTGAAAGAAAGATATTATTATTATTATTATTATTATTATTATTATTATTATTATTATTATTATTATTATTATTATTATTATAAATAGCAGTACTGATTTTCATTTTACTTACATACACACACACACACACACACACACACACACACACACACATACACAGTGTCCCTGTTTGCAGATGACGTGAAGTTGATGAGAAGAATTCATTCGATCGAAGACCAGGCAGAACTACAAAGGAATCTGGACAGGCTGCAGACCTGGTCCAGCAATTAGCTCCTGGAGTTCAATCCCACCAAGTGCAAAGTCATGAAGATTGGGGATGGGCAAAGAAGACCGCAGACGGAGTACAGTCTAGGGGGCCAGAGACTACAAACCTCACTCAAGGAAAAAGATCTTGGGGTGAGTATAACACCAGGCACATCTCCTGAAGCGCACATCAACCAAATAACTGCTGCAGCATATGGGCGCCTAGCAAACCTCAGAACACCATTCCGACATCTTAATAAGGAATCGTTCAGGACCCTGTACACCGTGTATGTTAGGCCCATATTGGAGTATGCGGCACCAGTTTGGAACCCACACCTAGCCAAGCATGTAAAGAAACTAGAGAAAGTGCAAAGGTTTGCAACAAGACTAGTCCCAGAGCTAAGAGGTATGTCCTACGAGGAGAGGTTAAGGGAAATCAACCTGACGACACTGGAGGACAGGAGAGATAGGGGGGACATGATAACGACATACAAAATACTAAGAGGAATTGACAAGGTGGACAAAGACAGGATGTTCCAGAGATTGGACACAGTAACAAGGGGACACAGTTGGAAGTTGAAGACACAGATGAATCACAGGGATGTTAGGAAGTATTTCTTCAGCCACAGAGTAGTCAGTAAGTGGAATAGTTTGGGAAGCGATGTAGTGGAAGCAGAATCCATACATAGCTTTAAGCAGAGGTATGATAAAGCTCACGGTTCAGAGAGAGTGACCTAGTAGCGACCAGTTAAGAGGCGGGGCCAGGAGCTTGGACACACATTATTCTGTCAATAGTTTAAGTTACTGTTGAATATTTCACGAGAGCAAAGTACCCTTGAGTTGTGCAACTTCTGATGTTGCATCAGTGTGAGAGTAGTAAGTCGAACTACACTGTAACATAACCTCTCTCTCTCTCTCTCTCTCTCTCTCTCTCTCTCTCTCTCTCTCTCTCTCTCTCTCTCTCTCTCTCTCTCGTAATGACTAATAACTTAACCCAAACACATCCAAATATCAACGTGGCTAACGCAGTGAGTAAATAATAATAATAATAATAATAATAATAATAATAATAATAATAATAATAATAACATTCCTGCGTTAATAAGTTGAACATTAGTGGGTGAAGAGGGTTGAACATTCCATCATGCACATGCTGAACATTCCGGAATGAACAGGTTGAATATTCCAGGCCACACCAATTGAAAATAGTGTATCCCACAGTACAGGTATCCCCCAGTGTTGGTATATCCCACAATATAGGTATCCCCAGTGTTGGTATATCCCACAATATAGGTATCCCCAGTGTTGGTATATCCCACAATACAGGTATCCCCAGTGTTGGTATATCCCACAATATAGGTATCCCCAGTGTTGGTATATCCCACAATACAGGTATCCCCAGTGTTGGTATATCCCACAATATAGGTATCCCCAGTGTTGGTATATCCCACAATACAGGTATCCCCCAGTCTTGGTATATCCCACAATATAGGTAAGCCCAGTCTTGGTATATCCCACAATACAGGTATCCCCAGTCTTTGTATATCCCACAATACAGATATCCCAAATGTTGGTAAATCCCACAATACAGGTATCCCCAGTCTTGTTATATCCCACAATACAGGTATCCCCCAATGTACGTATATCCAACAGTACAGGTATCCCCCAATGCTGCTATATCCCACAATGCAGGTATCCCCAGTTTTGGTATATCCCACAATACAGGTATCCCCCGTCTTGGTATATCCCACAATACAGGCATCCCCCGTCTTGGTATATCCCACAATACAGGTATCCCCAGTCTTGGTATATCCCACAATACAGGTATCCCCAGTCTTGGTATATCCCACAATACAGGTATCCCCCGTCTTGGTATATCCCACAATACAGGTATCCCCAGTCTTGGTATATACCACAATACAGGTATCCCCCGTCTTGGTATATCCCACAATACAGGTATCCCCAGTCTTGGTATATCCCACAATACAGGTATCCCCAGTCTTTGGTATATCCCACAATACAGGTATCCCCAGTCTTGGTATATCCCACAATACAGGTATCCCCAGTCTTGGTACATAACACAATACAGGTATCCCCAGTCTTGGTATGTCCCACAATACAGGTGTCCCCAGTCTTGGTATATCCCACAATACAGGTATCCCCAGTCTTGGTATATCTCACAATACAGGTATCCCCCGTCTTGGTATATCCCACAATACAGGTATCCCCAGTCTTGGTATATCCCACAATACAGGTATCCCCAGTCTTGGCATATCCCACAATACAGGTATCCCCGTCTTGGTATATCCCACAATACAGGTATCCCCAGTCTTGGTACATCCCACAATACAGGTATCCCCAGTCTTGGTATGTCCCACAATACAGGTGTCCCCAGTCTTGGTATATCCCACAATACAGGTATCCCCAGTCTTGGTATATCCCACAATACAGGTATCCCCCGTCTTGGTATATCCCACAATACAGATATCCCCAGTCTTGGTATATCCCACAATACAGGTATCCCCAGTCTTGGTATATCCCACAATACAGGTATCCCCAGTCTTGGTATATCCCACAATACAGGTATCCCCCGTCTTGGTATATCCCACAATACAGGTATCCCCAGTCTTGGTATATCCCACAATACAGGTATCCCCCGTCTTGGTATATCCCACAATACAGGTATCCCCAGTCTTGTTATATCCCACAATACAGGTATCCCCAGTCTTAGTATATCCCACAATACAGGTATCCCCAGTCTTGGTATATCCCACAATACAGGTATCCCCAGTCTTGGTATATCCCACAATACAGGTATCCCCAGTCTTGGTATATCCCACAATACAGGTATCCCCCGTCTTGGTATATCCCACAATACAGGTATCCCCAGTCTTGGTATATCCCACAATACAGGTATCCCCAGTCTTGGTATATCCCACAATACAGGTATCCCCCGTCTTGGTATATCCCACAATACAGGTATCCCCAGTCTTGGTATATCCCACAATACAGGTATCCCCAGTCTTGATATATCCCACAATACAGGTATCCCCAGTCTTGTATATCCCACAATACAGGTATCCCCAGTCTTGGTATATCCCACAATACAGGTATCCCAGTCTTGGTATATCCCACAATACAGGTATCCCCAGTCTTGGTATATCCCACAATAAAGGTATCCCCAGTCTTGGTATATCCCACAATACAGGTATCCCCAGTCTTGGTATATCCCACAATACAGGTATCCCCAGTCTTGGTATATCCCACAATACAGGTATCCCCAGTCTTGGTATATCCCACAATACAGGTATCCCCAGTCTTGGTATATCCCACAATACAGGTATCCCCAGTCCTTGGTATATCCCACAATACAGGTATCCCCAGTCTTGGTATATCCCACAATACAGGTATCCCCAGTCTTGGTATATCCCACAATACAGGTATCCCCAGTCTTGGTATATCCCACAATACAGGTATCCCCAGTCTTGGTATATCCCACAATACAGGTATCCCCAGTCTTGGTATATCCCACAATACAGTATCCCCAG
>NC_069409.1:75620648-75650648 GCF_026875155.1 Cherax quadricarinatus
CGAAATATACACAAACACTGATCTCTGGCCGAAGGAGACTCGAACCTACGAACCTTGCAACAGTATATCTGTATATATTGCAGTTGAAATACAGAGTACAGTCAGTTGAGTGCAGCAAGAGTGAAGTCAGGCAGAGTCAATACCAGAGTAACAGGTGGGTGTGTCTGATGGATGGTGGGGGGAAGTAGGGAGGTGAGGGATGGTGGGAGTGGGAAGGTGAGGGATGGTGGGAGGTGAGGTAACCAGGGAGAGATGAGGTGAGGATGGGGCACAGGAGGAAAAGATGAGTAAAAGGGAAAAATAATAAGGAAGAGGGTGGGGGGTGGGGGACGTTGGGAAAGACTGAGAATAAGAGTAGAGGGGAGAAGATGGAGGGAGGGGGAGGATGATACACCCGCAGTGTATGTCTGTACTCACCTAGTTGTACTCACCTAGTTGTGGTTGCAGGGGTCGATTCACAGCTCCTGGCCCCGCCTCTTCACTGGTCGCTAGTAGGTCACTCTCCCTGCTCCATGAGCTTTATCATACCTCATCTTAAAGCTACGTATGGTTCCTGCCTCCACTACCTCACTTTCCAGACTATTCCACTTCCTGACAACTGTGTGTGTGTGTGTACACACCAACGAAGTGTGTATCCTCTTAGGTGAACCAGGGACAGTTAGGGTCACCAGGTGCAGCTAGGGTCACCAGGTGAGCAGGTAGTTTGCTGTACACTGGCAGCTGGTGCTAGTGAGTGCTAATGCAGGTCAAGTGGTCTTCAACAGACCCACGAGACTTAAATTGCTTCACGAGAGAAATATATTACAGTCACTGCACATATTACAATTTCATTATATCTCAGTATATTACAATGTAGTACGGGATTTCATTGTCAGAATCATTAAAGTATCTCGTTGTCACTAAAATATTAGTCAGGGTTATGTTTAAGGGAACTATCAGTGCAGTCAGTCTGTGTGTTGGGTTTTTCTTCTCACAACACTGAGTTTAGAGAGTAGTCGAAGTTGAGGATTGTGAAAGATTAGTTTCTTGGGAGAGTAAGTGAGTGTTGTGATATCCAAGGTTGTTGTTGTGGCCAGGGTAGGGTGGAGTACTCTTACCTACCTGGGGTATACCTGGAGGGTATTTTCCGGGGGTCAAAGCTCCCGAGGCCCAGTCCTTGACCAGGCCTCCCGGTGGATCAGGGACTGATCAGTCTAGCTGTTACTACTAGACGCACGTAACATGACATGACACAGTTCATGTAGGTCACATTATTATGTGTGTGTGACTGTTATTTGGCTCCATTTTGATTCACTTGTCCCATGAGTTATATGTTGTAGTGACAAGTGTTGTGATCAGCAGACAGCAACAGCTTCAGTCTTATGTTAAGTAAAAGGACACAAGTACAAGTAATGTGACATTTTATTGTGGCAACGTTTCGCTCTCCATGAAAAAGCTCCTGGAAGAAAACGTTGCCACAAAAAAATGTCACTTATTTGACTTGTGCCCTTTTACTTAACATATTGTGATAATTTACCAACATTAAAAGCTTCAGTCAGCCTGCGCTGATTCCGTTTTCTATCAGCAACAACAGGTATGTCAAACTCCTTCATATAATGAAGTATTTTGTGGGTTTATAGGCACCCCAGAATAATTCCAATGCTTCATTTTTTCAAATCTTTAAAGGGTTTTCTACTGTGTTGCAGGGGTAGTCCATTAATGATCTTCAGGCAAATTTTAAATCCCCCCATACAGTTAGGATTTTAGCCTTCAAAGTTTGAGATTCTAAGTCATCTTTTTACTATGGTTTAATTTTATTTTCCCGGAGGACACATCAACAGACTTGCATTAAATTTGATTTTTTTTGGTCCATCCTTTGGTAACTAATTTGTCTGTCTGTTATGATTGGAGTGATCTGCATCTCCGATTTTTTTTTTTTTAGTCTTTGTGATATTGGTGGGGGTGTCTGGGCAGATTTAATAGGGGATTTATCATATGTAAAGAATGCAAATCTTAAACCCCCTTGGGAACGCCCAGTGCAATGAACTTTGTGTAACGTTGGGGGATCTTTTTTCTGGAAGTGTATAGTGGAAAAATTTCCAGAATGAAATTTGCACAAAAATTCAAAGTGCTCATTTATCAACTTGTGATTTTTTAAGCCCTTTATTCAAGAATGCCAAGGGGCACTGCTTTAATTGCACTTTAGTGGCACTGAAACAACACAGCAGACTTCCTGCTGGTGTGATAACCAAGGATCCACCGTGACGGCACCTACATCCATCTTAGTTAATTCGTGCAAAACATAATCATCTCTATGAGGCGAACGCTCTAACCAATGAGCTGCTGGGGTTTACGAGGGATGGAAGAATGGTGGGGGAGCATTCCCCTCTTTCTTTCCTCCCCTCCCCTCCATTTCTTTCTTCCTTCCCTCCCCCTCTCTCCTCCAACACAAGGAAGACAATGGAGTTGCCTCCTGCATCACTGTTTGGGTGCCCTTTCCTTTTTTTTTTTTTTTGTTCCCTTCCGTCTCCTTCTCTCCTACCCTTCTTTTTCTCTCCCTCTGCCCATTCCCTCTTTCTACCTATTCGCATTTCCCCTTTTCTGCACTCTCTCTCCCCTCACTAAATATTAAATACAAAATTGAAGAAGAAGTATCAGTGAGTTTCACTTGTCAGTGTTGACGCCTTGCCCCTCTTTTTCTTGCCTGTTACCCCTTGCCTGTTACCTCTTGGTTACCTTTGCCTGTTTCCCCTTTGCTGTTACCCCTTGTGTTACCCCTTGCCGTTCCCCTTGCCTGTTTCCTCTTTCCCCCCCCGTTTTCCTCTTGCCTGTTACCTCTTTCCTGTTACCTCTTGCCTGCTACCCCTTTCCTGTTACCCCTTGCCTGTTCCTCTTGCGTTTCCTCTGCCCGTTCCTCTTGCCTGTTACCCCTTGCCCTTTTTCCCTTCCCTTCCCTTTTTTTGGGCCGTTTTTTGTTTTCCCCTTTTCCTGTTTTTTTGTGAAATCTTCCGTTACCTCCCCGACCCGTTTTTTCCCCGGACCTTGGCCTGTTACCCGCCGGCCGATTTTGCCGGGGCTTCCCTTTGTTTTTAAAACCCGGGGTGCCCTTTCCCTTTGGTTCCTCTTGCAACCCTTGCCGAAATTTTTCCCCCCGGGGGGGGGACCCTTGGGGGCCCTTTTCCCGAGCCAAAAAGGCCCCCGCCTGACCAATTTGACCGAAAACAAAAGAAAAGGGGAAAATTTTTTGGGGGGGGAAAAAACCCAAGCCAAAGGAGGGGGAAGGAAAAAGAAAGGAAGCTAGCATGCTAGTTAGGGGGAGGGCCCGAAGGGGGGCCCAGAAGAAAGAAGGGGCAGCCAAAAAAAAGGGGAACAGCGGGGCCCATTTTGGGGGAAAAGGGGAAACCGGGAAGAAAGGTCAAGGGGGGGGAGAACCCGGGGAGAGAAGAGAGGGGAAGGGGGGAAAAAAAAGGGGGAAAAAAAGGGGGGGAAAAAAAAAAGGGGGGAAAACCCCCAAGGAAGAAACAAAAAGCCAGCTAGGAGGCCAGGTTCCTACCGTCATCCTTGTTCCTGTCCTGCTGGTGGCCCCTCGGAAGCTTCACTCACTACACAAATACTGTATCGTTCCTATGTTTTAAAATCATAACAAATGATTTTTAAAGAGGTGGACGGGGTAAGCCATTTAGAAGGCCTCAGTCAGATGACCAAAAACTCCAGCTGTGGGTCATCATATGACTAAGATCCGTCTCAGGAAACACTGGTCCGAGCTTCGCTCTATCTTTGTTCTATGTCACCTCTCGTATTCCAGTTTTTACTATACAAACTGGCTTCAGAATGCCTCTCCTGATCGGCTTCAAACCTTCAACCCCCCCCTCCTCCAGATAATTTGAGAATGCAACCTTTCAGCGGCTTTAAACTTAACGCTTCGGACGGCGCATTTTGGGATATTATTCTGTGTAATAACTAGAGAATGCCTCCTCCGATTGGCTTTCAACTTTTAAAGCTCGTGTGTCATAGTGGATGTTTTGGGTTGTCTAGGTAGGGGACAATTTCCCAATTTTTTTTTGGGGGGGGGGGAGTGAAGAAATTGGGATATTAATTTCTATATGATAACCTGTAAATGTTTCTCTAGATTGGCTTCAACCTCGAATATTTTAACTGGGCTAAAAACTTAAGCCTCACTCTGTACTATTTCTTCAGCGCGAGGCAGAGGGGACTTGGATACCTTTCTCTTATCACGAAAATTTTCCAAAAATAAAAATAATAATATAATAATAATAATATTTAAAAATAATAATGAATACAATAACAACAACAACAACAACAACAACAACAACAATAATAATAATAATAATAATAATAATAATAATTATTTTTTATTTTTTATTATTATTATTATTATTATTATTTTTTATTATTATTGTAATTCAAGGGAGCAGTGCACTTGTAGGAGGTGTTTCAGCTCCTGGATCCTCGGGTCCAGGAGGCTGGTCATGTGTGATCCAGGAAGTTGGGGAAAAAACTCAAGTAATACAGAGTAATAAACAATATTAATAATAGGGAATAAATATAAACGAGGCAAAGTTCTTGGTGGTTCAATGTTGTCAGTGCCATGTTGTCAGTGCCATTTGTCGTCCATTTTGTCAGTGCCTGTTGTCGTGCATTTTGTCGTGCCATTTTTGTCAGTGCCATGTTTGTCGTGCCATGTTGCTTTCCCATTTTGTCGTGCATGTTGTCAGTGCATGTTTCGTGCCAGTTGTCAGGCCATGTTGTCATGCCATGTTGTCAGCCCCATTTTGTCGTGCATTTTCAGGCCATTTTCGTCCATTTTCATGCCATGTTTTTTTCAGTGCCTTTGTCATTTCCATGTTGTCGTCCCGTTTTTTTCCCAGCGCCATTTTAAAATCCCATTTTCTTGTTGATTTGTCAGTGCCATTTTGTCATTCCCATGTTTCAGTGCCATTTTTGTCAGTCCATTTTTTTGTCAGTGTCTGTTGTCAGTCCAGTTTCAGTGCCTTGTTGTCAGTGCCTGTTGTCGTGCCATTTTTGTGTGCCATGTTGTCAGTGCCATTTTCATCCTTTTTCCCAGTCCCATGTTGTCAGTGTCATGTTGTCAGTGCCATGTTGTCAGTGCCATGTTGTCAGTGCCATGTTGTCAGTGCCATGTTGTCAGTGTCATGTTGTCAGTGCCATGTTGTCAGTGCCATGTTGTCAGTGCCATGTTGTCAGTGTCATGTTGTCAGTGCCATGTTTCGTGCCTGTTGTCGTGATGTTGTCAGTGCCTGTTGTCAGTGCATGTTGCATCCTTTTGGTATCCTTTGTCAGTCCCATGTTGGGTCAGTGTCATTTTCAGGCCTGTTGTCAGTGCCTGTTGTCAGTGCCATGTTGTCGTGTCATGCTGTCAGTGCCTGTTGTCAGTGCATGTTGTCAGTGCCTGTTGTCGGCCCATGTTGTCGGCCATGTTGTCAGTCCCATGCTTCAGTGCCTGTTGTCAGGCCATGTTGTAGTCCCTGGTTGCGGCCTTTTTGTCAGTCCCATGTTGTCAGTGTCATGCTGTCAGTGCATTTTGTCGTGCCATGTCAGGTCCATGTTGTCAGTGCCATGCGGGTCAGTGCCATGTTGTCAGTCCCTGTTGTCGTGCCTGCTGTCAGGCCTGTTGTCATGCCTGTTGTCACTGCCATGTTGTCGGGCCCCTGCTGTCAGTCCCATTTTGTCAGTCCCTGTGTCAGTGCCTTGTTGTCAGTGCCATGCAGTGCCATGTTGTCAGTGTCAGTTGTCAGTGCCTTTTGCAGTGTCATGTCAGTCCCCATGTTGTCAGGCCATGTTTTTAGTCCCCCATGTTGTCGTCCCCATCCTGTCGTCCCCTGTTGTCAGTGCCATGTTGTCAGTGCCATGTTGTCGTGCCATGTTGTCGGCCCTTGTGTAGTCCCTTTTTGTCGTCCATGCGGTCACCCTGTTGTCAGTACCTGTTGTCAGTGCCATGTTTTTCGTGCCATGCTGTCAGTGAATTTTTTGTCAGTGCATGTTGTCAGTCCCTGTTGCAGTGCCATGTTGTCAGTGATTTTTGTCAGTCCATGTTGTCAGTGCCATGTTGTCAGTGCCATGTTGTCAGTGCCATGTTGTCAGTGCCATGTTGTCAGTGCCATGTTGTCAGTGCCATGCTGTCGGCCCCCATGTTCCCAGTCCCCATGTTGTCAGTCCCGTTTTTCGTCCCATGTTGTAGTCCCCGTTGTCAGTCCCATGCTTCAGTCCCAGTTGTCGTGCCATGTTGTCGTCCCATGCGGGCAGTGCTGTTGTCATTTGCCATTTGTCAGTGCCATGTTGTCAGTGCCATGCTGTCAGTGCCATGTTGTCAGTGCCATGTTGTCAGTGCCATGTTGTCAGTGCCATGTTGTCAGTGCCATGTTGTCAGTCCCCAGTTGTCGGTTTCCCTGTGTCGTGCCTTTTTTGTCATTTGCTGTTGTCAGTCCCATGTTGTCAGTGCCTGTTGTCAGTGCCATGCTGTCGTGCCATGTTGTCAGGCCTGTTGTCAGTGCCTTGTTGTCGGGCCTGCTGTCAGTGCCAATGTTGCAGTGCCATGTTGTCAGTGCATGTGTCGTGCCTGTTGTCAGTGCCATGTTGTAAAGTCCATGTTGTCAGTGCCATTGGGTCAGTGAATTTTGTGTGCCATGTTGTCAAGTGCCTTTGTTGTCAGTGCCCTTTCTGTCAGTCCCATGTGTCAGTGCCATTTGTCAGTGCCATGCTGTAGTGCCATGCTGTCGTGCCATGTTGTCAGTGCATGGGGGTTGCCATGTTTGTCGTGCCAAGTGTCGGAATTGTGTCAGTGCCATGTTGTCAGTGCCTGCTGTCGTCCCTTTTGCGTCGTGCCATTTGTCATTTGCCTGCTGTATGCCTTCTGTCGTGCCATGTTGTCGTGATGTTGTCGTCCCTGTTGCAGTGCCATGTTGTCAGTGCCATGTTGTCGTGTCATGTTGTCAGTGCCATTTTGTCGTTCATGTCAGTGCCAGTTTCAGTCCCATTTTTGTCATTTGCCTTGTTGTCAGTGATGCTGTCTTTTATGCGTTAGTGTTTGTTTCTTTGTCAAGCTTCAGTGCCTGTTGCGTGCTATGCTGTCAGTGACATGCTGTCTTGTCTGTTGTCAGTCCCATGCTGTCAGTACATGCTGTCATTGCCATGTTGTCAGTGTCATGCTTCATTTTGCCAGCTGTCAGTGTCTGCTGTCAGTGGCCTTTGCTGTCAGTGTCATGCTGTCAAGTCCCCTGCTGTCGTGTCATGCTGTAGTGCATGCTTCATTGTCTGCTGTCAGTGCCTTTGCTGTTAGGTTTTGCTATCATTGTCAAGCTGTCGTGCCATGTTGTCGTGCTATGCTGTCAGTGCATGCTGTCATTGTCTGTTGTCGTGCCCTGTGTCGTGCCATTTTGTCAGTCCATGCTGTCAGTGCATGCTATCAGTTTTCATGTTCAGGCCATGTTTTCAATGAGGTGCCAGTGCCATGCTGTCAGTGATGCTTGGGGTTGCCAGCAGTTAGTGCCATGCTGTCAGTGCCAGCAGTCGTGCCTGCTGTCAGTGTCATGTTATCAGTGCCATGTCCCAGTGCCTGCTGTCAGTGCCATTTTATCAGTGCCATGCTTTCGTGCCATGTGTCAGTCCCATGCTGTGTGCCATGCTTTTTCGTGCCATCCCATCGTGCCATGCTGTCAGTGTCTGTTTTCATCCCAGTGTCAGTGCCATGCTGTCGTGTCATGCCGTCGTCCCCCATCCCCGGGGCCTTTGTGTCTGCCATCCCGCAGTGCCCATGCAGTCTGGCATTTTTGGGAGTGAGTTAACCGTCAAATGGGGATTTTTAAAGACCGTGAGTCACTCAGATACCAAGCAACGAAATCAGAAAGGTCAAGCCCGCGAAATCTCCAGAAACGTTTAAAAGCCCCCAGAATGTCAAGTCAAAGTAGCACTCAGATGAAAGTTATTTAGATAGATTTCGATGTTTGGTGTTTTGGACTGTATTTAAAAACCCTTCAGCATGCGAGGCAGTGTCAAGTGCATCAGGGTAGACAGTGGCGTCCCACAAGGAGGGGTAAACCCTCGCCATACTTCTACGTAACTTCTGTCAGATGGGGGGGTGGGGGAGTGTCCCGGGGGGGCCTGTGTGTCTGTGTTTGCAGGTAATATTTGGGGAAAAAAAAACTTCGGGAGGGGAAAATGGAGCTTCAAAGGAGGTTTACACATGTTATGGGTGTGGCCCACCAAGTGGTTGCTTGAGTTCAAACCTAAGAAAGGGGGAAAAGGGCGTGGAATGGTAAAAAGGAAATGGAGATGGACACGGAAAAAAAAAACCGGGGGGGTAGACAAAAGAAAAATTATAGAGTGCATGCGCCGAATATATCGCCAGAAGATTGTTAAAGACAAAAGGGAAAAAAAATTTTGGAAAGGCCCTTATTTTTAAAAAAAATTCCATTATGACTGACAGAGCGTTTTGTCGGGACCCCCCCCCCCTTAGGGGTATCCAGCACCAGCTTGGAGCCCCCCTCGATTAAGCACATTAGAAACTTAAAAATGTGCGAAGATCTGCAACCAGTCTAGTCCCAGACCTAAAATGGATGGATGCTTCATGAGATGTTAAAGAAAGTGAACCTGACGACCCTGGAAGAGAGGAGGACAAGATGAACATGATTACAGCGTATAAAATACTCACAGGAATTCATAGAATGTTGAAGCACAGAGCTTTTACACTGCAAGGACTAGGTACGAGGGGACATAGCCCAGATACAAGGACCAATACATGAATCAGGTGCAAGGGAACATAGATGAATCAGGTACAAGGAAACATAGATGAATCAGGTACAAGGAAACATAGATGAATCAGGTACAAGGAAACATAGATGAATCAGGTACAAGGAAACATAGATGAATCAGGTACAAGGAAACATACATGAATCAGGTACAAGGAAACATAAATAAATTAGGTACAAGGAAACGTAGATGAGTCAGGTACAAGGAAATACAGATGAATCAGGTACAAGGGGACATAGATGAATCAGGTACAAGGAAATATAGATGAATTAGGTACAAGGAAACATAAATGAATCAGGTACAAGGAAACATAACTGAATTAGGTACAAGGAAACATAGATGAATCAGGTACAAGGAAACATAAATGAATTAGGTACAAGGAAACTTAGATGAATTAGGTACAAGGAAACTTAGATGAATCAGGTACAAGGAAACATAGATGAATCAGGTACAAGGAAACATAAATAAATTAGGTACAAGGAAACATACATGAATCAGGTACAAGGAAACATAAATAAATTAGGTACAAGGAAACATAAATAAATCAGGTACAAGGAAACATAGATGAATCAGGTACAAGGAAACATAGATGAATCAGGTACAAGGAAACATACATGAATCAGGTACAAGGAAACATAGATGAATCAGGTACAAGGGGACATAGCTCAGTTATGAGGACATGAAAGTTAAAAACACAGATGAATTACAAGAATGTTAGGAAGTTTTTTTTGTCAGTCTGAGGTCAGGATGAAAGTGTAATGATGTGGAGGTGGTGGAGACGAACTCCACACACACAGTAATGATAAGAACAGATCGTCAAGGGACCAGAAACCATTAATGCCGGTCGATGAAGGTTAGTGAGCGGGGCCAGGAGCCAGAGACTCGAACACAAATGCGTGAGAATACACACACATACACACACACACACACACACACACACACACACACACACACACACACACACACACACACACACATACCAAGACAATATATTTCACTGTCCTGGACTCTTGGGCAATATTTCTCCCAAGTTTAACTCCGGTAAGCCTGAGTTAACCTACCTGAGTTGACCTACTTGAGTTAACCTACCTGAGTTGACCTACTTAAGTTAACCTACCTGAGTTGACCTACTTGAGTTAACCTACCTGAGTTGACCTACTTGAGTTAACCTACCTGAGTTGACCTACTTAAGTTAACCTACCTGAGTTGACCTACTTAAGTTAACCTACCTGAGTTGACCTACTTAAGTTAACCTACCTGAGTTGACCTACTTAAGTTAACCTACCTGAGTTGACCTACTTGAGTTAACCTACCTGAGTTGACCTACTTGAGTTAACCTACCTGAGTTGACCTACTTGAGTTAACCTACCTGAGTTGACCTACTTGAGTTAACCTACCTGAGTTGACTTACTTGACTTAACCTACCTGAGTTGACCTACCTGAGTTGGCCTACTTTATTTAACCTACCTGAGTTGACCTACCTGAGTTGACCTACCTGAGTTGACCTACTTGAGTTGAACTGCCTGAGTTGACCTACCTGAGTTAACCTACCTGAGTTAACCTACCTGAGTTAACCTACCTAAGTTAACCTACCTGAGATTGTCTACCTGAGTTTACCTAAGTGAGTTAACCTACCTGAGATGACCTACCTGAGATGACCTACCTGAGTTGACCTACCTGAGATGATCTACCTGAGATGGCCTACCTGAGTTGACCTACCGGAACTGACCTACCTGAGATGACCTACACAGCCCTTACCTGGTGTGACCAAAGCCAATTATTCCTCTAGGTCAACCACCGCCTTCCCCACTGATCGATTGAGAAGACTGAGCATGGGAGAAGACGTGGAGTGGAGAGTAGAGAGAGAGAGAGAGAGAGAAAGAGAGAGAGAGAGAGAGAGAGAGAGAGAGAGAGAGAGAGAGAGAGAGAGAGAGAGAGAGAGAGAGAGAGAGAGAGAGAGAGAGAGCCACAAGACGGGAAGAAAGCAGCAACTTCACTCTGGCTGTACCCTTCTCCAGAACATCACTCCATCAGAGATCATACATACCCAGGATGACTCGAGTATGGAACACATTCGTACAGCATAATGATGTCAACGAGATAAAGTGAGTTGATCAAATGAAAATGCTAGCCCACAGATGGCTCCAACTTCATCCTGTTCCCTACTTGTATGTCTCATAACAATAAAAATGCTTTCAAATGAGCTGATGTAGGTAACAGCTCTTAGCTTGCCAATAAAGTTAGGAATCCTTCACCTGTAAATAGCTGTCTATAAAGCTAGGGATCCTTAACCTTGTCAAACCCTGTGTAAAAAGAGAGAGAGAGAGAGAGAGAGAGAGAGAGAGAGAGAGAGAGGAAGTTATAGAGGAATGGGGTACTGGAGAGATTTAATTAAGTAGTGTGAGAAAGGCTAGGTGACTAAGAGTGTTGGGAGTGAAGCAGCGCTCCAACAAGACACTTGTCTGCCACACCAGGACAATGACGCGTTTTATTAGCGAGTAAAAATGTCTGACGATACAAAAACATTGAAGTAAAACTTTACTTGCACAAAATTATGTCAATAAAACCTAATGGGAACTTTATGATCTTTGCTGAGACGTTTATTCCACCAGTGTCTTTATCCCTCCATAATGAATTATATATATATATATATATATATTATATATATATATATAGTCGTGCCGAATAGGTAAAACTGGTCAGTTATCAAGAATTCATTTAAAATTAAGTCCTGCAGAAAATATTTTATTATGCCTGAATGTTTTTTTTTTCAAAATTGTTATTAGTCTTGACTAATTTGTTTCCCAGGCTAATATTTTATTTTTATTTTATACATTATGATTCTCTATGAGGATAATAATAATAATAATAATAATAATAATAATAATAATAATAATAATAATTTTATTATTATTATTATTATTCGTAGGGAAACTCTAAACCCGTACGAGTCTAAAGTGGCTGGAGAATAAGAGGTAATGACGCCCAGAAGAGCAGTCATGCCGCCGAGAGTGTCCATCTCATTCCATTGTAAACAAGACATCCGAGGAATGACAATTTTTCAATCTCTGTTTCTTGGGTTTTCAAAATATGATGAAGTCGGTCCTTCAAGTTTCAAAGAATAATAACTTCGGGCCACCAGGCTTGAAAATTGCATATTTTCTGGCCCGCAGGCTTCAAGATATGACCATTGTAAAACATTATTTCAAAATATAATAACTACAAAATATAACTTAAAAATATAACTTCAAAATATAATTTCAAAATATGACTTCAAAATGTAATAACTTCAAAATATGATAACATCAAAATATAATAACTTCAATATATGAAAATTTCGGCCCCAGAGAAGGTAGTGTGAGAACACTCTTCCTGCAAGAGCTACAGCATGAAGAAGGATGGATCACACAATGTGTGATGGGATCCCTCTCGAGGCAGGTGAGGCTCTGAGTTGCTCCTACATGCGAGGTAACTTAACCCAAACACTCTCCTCTCCCTCACTCTTAAACTATCAGACAACTAGTTGACCATTGCACACATCCCGCCAAATAATGCCCAGTAGTGCCCAAGGTTGGTTAACATAAAGTGAAGGAATGTGTTTACGTGCGTAATGCGCCCCAAACACAAGATGAATTGCACTCTGCCCACGTCACACGGGTTCTGCACTTATTGTACATAGTTCATGCAATAAAAATATTTCTTAGGGACCTGCTCCATGCACTTCCCATCCATCTCTAGTACATTGGACCTTAATGATGCGTATTCAGTTGTCTCATAACCTCCATTGTGACCTTTCCCGAGCCTGAACTCAGGGTGTTCGTTCCTTTTATCAGACTGGTATCACTACAAACATACAGTAATGTCTTTTTCAGTAGTGCCATCCTACAAACTCACAAACTCAAAGACCTAGGTGAAAAACTCATCACGGAAACCAAGGACCCTAGAGCGGCCAGCTTCCTCTTCCTGTTGTGATCCAGAGGAAAAACGCCAACAGCATTCTGGGTACACGGACCACCGCCGGGGAGCCGTATGAAGTATTTGAGATGTAGGCTGTGAGATGTAGGCTGTGAGATGTAGGCTGTTATGTTGTTCTCCTTCCTACTGTATCTTTGTTAACACAATTTGTTTTCAAATTAAAGTTCACATAGAATATAGGGGTTGTAGGAGAAGAAAATATTCAAATGTCTCCGGAAAGAATCTTGAATTTTCCATGAGGTACATTTATTCTCTTCTCTGAGGATGAGGCTCCCTAGTCGAGTTCTATATATATGCAGGATTTGAACCTGCAAACTCGGCATCAGAGTACATAGTACTTTATCCACAACGCCAGACTCTCGATAAGTATGGGCGCCCAGCCGAAGCTAGGCGGTGTTTCCCTATAATCCGGAGCACCAGGCTTGTACAAAGATATTTCATCAAATCCTGTCACATGTAGTGAACTACGAAAGAGATTTCGAAATGGTTAACAATTCGTAAACAGGCGAAATTATCGGGAGTCTTGAGTTTTGGACGAAGTACTGTGTACTCTGATGCCCAGTTTGCAGGTTCGAATCCTGTTGTGGACAGAGAGATAATGTTTGTGAATAATTTCGCCTGTTTGCGAATTGTGTGTGTGGAGGGGAGTGAGGTTTACCTCTAGTGCAAATTATGGGACTCGTAGCCTCGGAGGAGTATATAAAAAGGCTCGAGGACAAATATTTGTGTTTCTTCCAGGAGCCATTTGAATATTCCAGATCCCCGACCACCCTGTCTTTAATTATTATACTAATAGGTATATTTTATTACGTATTATGTTACACAAGACTTAAAAGATGTATTGATGGTGCGAAGATATAAAAGTAGGAAAATAAAAGACTATAATGATAATGACAAAGCGTGGCGATGTGAGAGAGAGAGAGAGAGAGAGAGAGAGAGAGAGTCAAAACACTGCATCTCCCAAAGTTTGATATTTCACTATTATTTCTAACCAGCCAATATATTTGAAAAATGAAAGTCTTAAAGATGATCCACGACCTGCCTGCCTGCCTGCCTGCCTGCCTGCCTGCCTGCCTACCTGCCTGCCTGCCTGCCTGCCTGCCTACCTTCTCCACTCCCCAAGTAGATGTCTGAAGTCTTCACCAAACCTTTCCCATCCCTAACTCTTCCCTCCTCCAGGGTTACAGAGACCCAGACCCATGTGTTGTTTTGTATAATAATGATTAAAAATACATAGCTGTGTGGATATCTCTCACTCAATACTAGAATACTTCTAGCACCACTCTGCAGAATATTTCTAGCATCACTCTACAGAATACTTGCAGAATTATTCTAGTTGCCTTGCACATTTGCAATTTTATATGTGACTTCCAGCTCGACTATAGCTTTATTATATAAATGGTTTCGAAAACCGACAAGTATAGTGCTCGTTATTACAGTAAGCCGGGTGGAGGCATCCGGCATGCTGTAACGACGAAAGTTACGCTCCACCCTGGCCTGGTAACTCGTAGAGGTCCATCTCGGAGTTCCATAAGGCTACTGGCTGCCTCTTAAGTGCCATCTAGGCTTCTGCGATGGATAGATTGGAGTCCATAGTCTCCCTCCACGGAGTGGTCTTGAGTGCCGAGTTTGTCGACCAGTTTTGGTCATAGAGGAATTAATATGAGAAGGAGTAAGTTCCTGATACAAGAGACATTTGCCCAGAACATCTCATTACACAAAGCACGTCATGGAACGAAGGAATTAGCAGAAGCCAGCGATGTGTGTAAACATCCAGTGAGGATCTGGTTGCGTCGGTCCCTGAAAAACAATGCTGATGACATGACAACGCGGAAAGTACGTCCAGGGAAGCCTAGATAATAATGAACCTTTAACTTCTCTGTGATCATTTGCCGACAAGATGTGGAGAAAGACACTTGTGTAGTGAGGCCTCATTTGGAATATGCTAGTGAGGCCTCATTTGAATTATACTTGTGAGGCCTCATTTGGATTATGCTAGTGAGGCCTCATTTTGATTATGCCTCTCAGTTTTGGTCTCCTTACTACAGGATGAATATAGACTCATTGGAGAACATACAGAGAAGAATGACTAAAATGATTTACTGTGTAAAGAATCTCCCGTATAAAGATAGACTTAGAGCCTTGAATCTCCACTCTCTGGAGAGACGTGGAATGAGGGGAGACATCACTGAAGTGTATAAGTGGATGATGAAGGTGTCGAACCAGGTAAGAACCAGAAATAATTGATTTAAGTTTGATAAATTTAGATTTAGAAAGGACGTAGGTAAATACTGGTTTTCGAAGAGTTGTGGATGCGTGGAACGGTCTTTCGACTAGGGTGATCGAGGCTAGGACCTTGTATAGCTTTAAAAGGAGATTGGACAAATATATGAGTGGGAGGGGCTGGGTTTGATTGGTGTCGTGGGTACGGGAGTGAATTTCTGGGTAGCTTTGGATAGGGGTGATTTTGATAAGAATCTGCCTTGTATGGGCCAGTAGGCCTTATGTAATGTTCCTCCATTCTTATGTTCATACGGTTTAGGACATTCATTAGAAGAAACGTTTCGCCACGAGTGACTTCTTCAGACTGAAGAAGTCACTCATGGAGAAACGTTTCCTCCAATAGATTTTTTTAATGTCAAACAGTGTTTGCAACACCACGATGTTTATTATTGAGCTGTTTCATGACCATGAGAAAACCTTCTTCCATGACTGGCCAGGAAAGTTCCCAGCCTTGAACCAAGCTAAGATAAAGAGCGATCTACTAAGGCAAGAATATCAGCTTACTCCCGTGGCTGGAAGACGCCATCAGCGAGTCGTGGGGAAATTTACATCATGAAACCCAATAGAATGTGTTAATCACTTATTAGACTTTGAAACATGTCTTAAAGTGCAAGGGACCACGTATTTTGTGGTCGTTGTTTTGAGAGACGGGGGGGGGGAGGTCGGCATATTTTAATAACGAACACTATTGTATAGAATTTGTAGATGAATGGTTCAGAGAACCGACATGTTGATAAATTAGACACATGTGCAACTCTTGGGTATCTTTATTGAGGAAACGTTTCGCCACACAGTGGCTTCATCAGTCCAATATAAAGCTGAAGGACTGATTACCTTAAACTTCTCTCCCTACACCTTTCTGCTTTGTATTAGACTGACGAAGCCAATGTGTGGCGAAACGTTTCCTTAATAAAGATTCCCATATATTGCATGAGTGTCTCAGTCAACAATGGTGACTCCTTCATTTCCAGCCTGAAGACAACAAGAATGAAGGAACACTGCAGTAGTCCTGCGTGCCCATGCTAGGCAGCTTTAACTCACACTCACTCTTACACTCGTCAAAGTTATTACTGAAAATGGTACAAAACACCGACAAGCTGAAGAATAAGCCACATGTGCAACAGCTGGGTATCTTTGTCTCAAAGATTGATAGACTGATCTCATCCTCTATATTTCATTACTAATACTCCCTCTGTATTTATCTGAAGAAGTCTGCTGTGTAGGCGAAACGTTTCAATAATAAACATATCCAACTGTTACACATGTGTCCAAGTTATATTTACAGTTATCCAAGGTTCTTACTTCAGTTACACTCTCTGGCAGGTTGTTCCACTCACCTGTGAATCTATCCCATTTAAGGGTAGACATCACATTCCTCTATTAAAGGCTATAACAACATCCCTATTCCCCCCCCCCCCCCATCCACCTCTTTTCCTTCCCTATACCATCCCTCGTTCCCCTCATCTATAGGTGACAGTAAAAGTAACTCACAACCGGAAAGTGTGGATCACAGAAAAGGTCGTAGTGAATACTAGGTGAAGCTAGGTTATACTCGGTAGGTTACCCCCAGAAATGCGTCACACAGGTCAGTCCAGTCATACCTCACGTAGGTCATTCCAGTCATACCTCACGTAGGTCAGTCCAGCCATACCTCACGTAGGTCACTCCAGTCATTCCTCACGTAGGTTATTCCAGTCATACCTCTAGGTCATTCCAGTCATACCTTACGTAGGTCATTTCAGTCATTCCTCACGTAGGTCATTCCACTCATACCTCACGTAGGTCATTTCAGTCATTTCTCACGTAGGTCATTCCAGTCATACCTAACGTAGGTCACTCCAGTCATACCTCACGTAGGTCATTCCAGTCATACCTAACGTAGGTCACTCCAGTCATACGTCACGTAGGTCATTCCAGTCATACCTAACGTAGGTCACTCCAGTCATACGTCACGTAGGTCATTCTAGTCATACCTCACGTAGGTCACTCCAGGTCACTACACAGACATCATGATGTACTGTCATGAATACAGTTAATAATACCAGAACTTTGAGAGAACAGCTAAAAAAGTGAGAAATGAGTCAAGAAAGAGTGAAAAAAAAGAGAAAGGAACAAGTGAGGAAAGAGTGAGTAGAGTGAGTAAAGAGTGAGGAAAGAGTGAGGAAAGAGTGAGTAAAGAGTGAGTAGAGTGAGTAAAGAGTGAGGAAAGAGTGAGGAGAGAGTGAGTAAAGAGTGAGTAGGGTGGGGAAAAAGAGTGGGGAAAAAGAGTGAGGAGAGAGTGAGTAGAGTGAGAAAAGGAGGGGAGGAAAGAGTGAGGAGAGAGTGAGTAAAAAAGTGAGTAGAGTGAGAAAAGAGTGAGGAAAGATGGGAGAGATGAGAAAAGAGTGGTAGAGTGAGTAAAGAGTGGGGAAAAGTGAGGAGAGAGTGATTTAAAGAGTGAGTAGAGTGAGAAAAGGGGTGAGGAAAGAGTGAGGAGAGAGTGAAAAAAGAGTGAGTAGGGTGAGAAAAGAGTGGGGGAAAGGGGGTGGGGGAAAGAGTGAGAAAAGATGGGGAAAAGAGTGAGGGAGTTTTTGAAAAATTTTAAATTTAACCCCAGATAAAGGACTGGGGTATACAAGAACATTGTCTAGAAAATAAAAAAATAATGCTTTTTGGTAAAAAAGGGAAAGGGGGATAGAGGGAGAGGGGGAGAGGAGAGAGAGAAGAGGGGAGAGAGAGAAAAGAAAAGGAAGAGAGAGAGAGAGAGAAAAGGAGTCAATACAAGGAACCGGGTTTAGAAAAACCGGGAAAATGATAAGAGGAACAAAAAGAACTCTCTGTACTTTCACCCAGTTTTGTCGGGCAACACGTACATCCCCCAGCTTTTTCAGCAGCAACACTGTAAATCCCCCAGCTTGTCCCAGCAACACGGGTACATACCCAGCTTTCAGCAGCAACACTGTACATCACCCAGCTTGTCAGCAGCAACACTGTACATCACCCAGCTTGTCAGCAGCAACACTGTACATCACCCAGCTTGTCAGCAGCAACACTGTACATCACCCAGCTTGTCAGCAGCAACACTGTACATCACCCAGCTTGTAAAAAAAAAAAGCAACACTGTACTTCACCCAGCTTGTCAGCAGGAACACTGAAACATCACCAGCTTGTCAGCAGCAACACTTTACATCACCCAGCTTTTTTCAGCCCAACACTTTTTTACACACCCAGTTTGTCCCGGGAAACCCAACTGTACATCACCCAGTTTGTCAGAAAACCAACACTGTACTTCACCCCTTTTTCAGCAGCAACCTGACTTTCCCCCAAGTTTTTCCAGCAGCAACACGGGTACACCCCCCCACCCCTTTGTCAGCAGCAACACTGTACATCACCCAGCTTGTCACCCCCCCAACCCTGTACATCCCCCAGCTTGTCAGCAGCAACACTGTACATCCCCCCCGCTTTTCAAAACCCAACACTGTACATCACCCAGCTTGTCAGCAGAAAACACTGTACATAAACCCAGCTTGCAGCAGCAACACTGTAAAATCCCCCCGTTTTGTCAGCAGAACACTGTACATCCCCCGCTTGTAGAAAACACTGTACATCCCCCATTTGGCCCAGCAGCAACACGTACACACCCGGGTTTGCAGCAGAAAACCACTTACATCCCCCAGCTTGTCAGCAAAAACACTTACATCACCCAGCTTGTCACAGAAAACACTGTAAAACACCCAGCTTGTCAGAAAGCAACACTGTACTTTTAAACCCAGCTTGTCGGGCAGCAAACACTGTAAAAACACCCAGCTTGTCAGCGCAACACTGTACATCCCCCAGCTTGTCAGCAGAAAACACTGTACACACCCAGCTTTTTAGCAGAAACACTGTACATCCCCCAGCTTGTCACCCAGCAACACTGTAACCCACCCGCTTGCCCAGCAGCAACCTGAAACATCACCCACTTTCAGCAGCAACACTGTACACACCCAGCTTGTCAGCACAACACTGTAAAATCACCCAGCTGTCAGAAGCAACACTGAAATTCCCCCCAGCTTGCCCGCAGCCACTGTACACCACCCAGCTTGTCAGCAGAAACACGTAAAATCACCCCGCTTGTCGGGCAGCAACACTGTAAAACCCAGCTTTCACAGCAACACTGTACATAAACCCAGTTGTCAAAGAAACACTGTACATCACCCAGCTTGTCAGCAGCAACATGTACTTCACCCAGCTTGTCACCCAGAAACCCCTGTACATAAACCCAGCTTGCCCACAGCAACCTTTTACTTTCACCCACTTGCCCACCCACAACACGTACTTCACCAGCTTGTCAGCACAACATGTAAAATCACCCAGCTTTTTTAAAGCAGCAAACTGACTTTCCCCCAAAGCTTGTACCCAGAAACAGGGAAAAACACCCACTTGTCACAGCAACCCCTGTACTCACCCAGTTGTCAGCAGCAACACGGGTACATCCCCGGGGGTTTTCAGCAGGAACACGGGGAGCATCACCCAGCTTGTCAGCAGGAACACTGTACATCACCCGTTGTCAGCGGAACACTGAGCATCACCCAGTTTTGTCAGAAAAACACTGTAAAACACCCAGCTTGCCCAGAAAGGAACACTAAAGCACCCAACCCAGCTTGCCCAGCAGCAAAAGAACTTTCACCCAGTTTGGGTCAGCGGGAACACTGAGCTTCACCCAGCTTGTCAGCGGGAACACTTTTAAATCCCCCGGGTTGTCACCCGGAAACACTGAGCATCACCCGTTTGGGTCACGGGAACCCACTGACTCACCCGCGGGTAAAGCGGGGAACTTTTTACTCCCCCCACTTGTCAGCGGGGAAACCTGAGCATCCCCCCCAGTTTGGTCAGCAGGAAAAACTGTACATCACCCCAGCTTGTCAGCGGGGAACACAAAGCATCCCCCCCACCCCCCTTGTCGGCGGGAAAACACTTTAAAATAAACCAAAGCTTGTCAGAAAAAAACCCACTGAGAAACCCCCAGCTTTAAAGCAGCAAAAATGTACATCCCCCGCTTGTCAGCGGGAAACATGAGCTCACCCACTTGCCCACAGGAACATGTACACCCACCCAGCTTGTCAGCGGGAAAACCTGAGCTCCCCCAGCTTGCCCAAAAGGAAACCCACTGACCCTCCCCAGTTTTGTCAGCGGGAACCCCTGTAAAATCACCCAGCTTGTCAGCGGAAAACACGGGAGCATCCCCCACTTGTCAGCAGGAACACTGGATCCCCTTTTTTGTCAGCAGGAACATGAGCATCACCCACCCTTGCCCCGGGGAACCACTGTACATCACCCAGTTGGGTCGCGGGGAACACGGGGAGCTCCCCCCATTTTGGGTCGCAGGAACACGGGTAAATCACCCATTTTGTCAGGGAACATTTGGAGAAATCCCCCAGCTTGCAGCAGGAACCTGGCATCCCCCAGTTTGGGTCAGAAAAGGAAAAAACTGTACATCCCCAGCTTTCAGCGGAACACTGGGGCTTTCCCCCAAGCTTTTTCAGCGGGAAACACTGGGGCATCACCCAGTTGCCCAAGCGGAACATGAGCATAAACCCCGTTTGGGTGAGGAACACTGTACATCACCCAGTTTGTCAGCAGGAACACGGGTACATCCCCCCAGCTTGTCAGCGGGGAACATTTGGACACCCACCCAGCTTGTCAGCAGGAACACGAGCATCCCCAGCTTGTCAGCGAAACATGAAACATCACCCAGCTTGTCAGCGGGCCTAAAGAAATCACCCACTTGTCACAGCAACACTTTTACACCACCCAGCTTGTCACAGCAACACTGTAAAATCACCCAGCTTGTCAGCGGGAAAACCCCGAGCTCCCCCAGATTGTCAGCAGGAACATGAGAAATCCCCCAGCTTGTCGCGGGAAAACAATGTACATCCCCCAGTTGTCACCCGGAACACTGTACATCCCCCACCCTTGTCAGCAGGAAACTGAGCATCACCCACTTGCGCGGGAAAACACTTAAAATCACCCACCCTTGCGGGCGGGAAACACTGAGCATAAACCCGTTGTCCAGCGGGAAACACTGTAAAATCACCCACTTGTCAGCGGGGGGAACCCCGGGACACTCACCCAGCTTGTCAGCAGGAACACTGTACATCACCCAGCTTGTCAGCAGGAACACTGTACATCACCCAGCTTGTCAGCAGGAACACTGTACATCACCCAGCTTGTCAGCAGGCAACACTGTACATCCCCCAGTTTGGCAGGGGGAAAACTGGGGCATCACCCAGCTTTAAAGCGGGAAAACACTGAAACATAAACCCCAGCTTGTCAGAAAGGAAACACTGAGCATCCCCCACTTGTCACAAAAAACCACTGTACATCACCCACTTGTCAGCGGGAAAACACGTACATCACCCAGCTTGTCAGCGGGGAACACTGAGCATCCCCAGCTTGTCACGGAAAACACTGTACATCACCCGGGCTTGTAGCAGGAACCCTGAGCATCCCCAGCTTGTCAGCAGCAAAAACTGTATTTTCCCCCAGTTTGTCAGCACCCACACTGACATCACCCACTTGTCGCAGGAAAACCGAGCATCCCCCCAGTTTGGGTAGAGGAACACTAGCATCACCCAGCTTGCCCAGAGGAACACTGTAAAATCACCCGGGCTTGTCAGCGGGAACATGTAATCACCCACTTGTCAGCAAAACACTGACATCCCCCCAGTTTGTCAGCGGGAACACTGTTAAAACACCCAGCTTGCCCAGAAAGGAACATTTGAGCATCCCCCCAGTTGTCAGCAGGAACACTGTACATCACCCAGCTTGCCCGCGGGAAAAAACTGACATCCCCCGCTTGTCGCGGGAACACTGTAAATCACCCACTTGTCACAGGAAAAATGAGCATCACCCGCTTTTTCCCAGCGGGAAAACACTGTACATCACCCGCTTGTCAGCGGGGAAACCACGTACATCCCCCCACCCTTGTCGGGCAGGAAACACTGAGCATCACCCGCTTTCACGGGAAAACACTGAGCATCACCCCAGCTTGTCAGCGGGGAACACTGACACCCACCCAGCTTGTCAGCAGGGAACTGTCCCACACCCCAGCTTGTCAGCAGGAACACGGGAAACATCACCCGCTTGTCAGCAGGAAAACTGAGCATCACCCAGTTTGTCAGCAGCAACCCTGTACATCCCCCGCTTGCAGCAGGAACATGACATCCCCCCATTTTGTAAAGCAAAAACCCACTGTAAAATCCCCCCAGCTTGTCACAGGAACACTTTACATCACCCCAGCTTGTCAGCAGGAAAAATGTCATCCCCCCAGCTTGTCAGCAGGAACACGGAAACATCACCCACTTGTCAGCAGGAAAAACTGAGCTCACCCAGCTTGTCGCGCAACACTGTACATCACCCAGCTTGTCAGCGGGGAACACTGGCTTTCCCCCAGCTTGCCCAGCAGCAACATTTAAATCCCCCAGCTTGTCGGGCAGCAACCTGTACATCACCCACCCTTGTCACGGGAACCCCGAGCACACCCAGTTTGTCAGCGGGAAACCTGGCATCACCCAGTTGTCAGCGGGAACACTTTTACATCACCCAGTTGTCACGGGGAACACTGACTCACCCATTTTGTCAGCAGGAAACTGAGCTTTCCCCCAGCTTGTCAGCAGGAACACTGAGCATCACCCAGCTTGTCAGCAGGAACACTGTACATCACCCAGCTTGTCAGCAGGAACACTGAGCATCACCCAGCTTGTCAGCAGGAACACTGAGCATCACCCAGCTTGTCAGCAGGAACACTGTACATCACCCAGCTTGTCAGCAGGAACACTGAGCATCACCCAGCTTTTTCAGTGGGAACACTGGAAACCACCCATCTTGTCAGAAAGGAACACTGACCCTCCCCACTTGCCCAAAAGGAAACACTGTACACCCCAGCTTGTCAGCGGGAAAACACTGAACCACACCCAGCTTGTCAGAAAGGAACACTGTACATCCCCATTTGCCCACGGAAACCCACTGAGAAATCACCCAGCTTGTCAGCAGGAACACTGTAAAATCACCCAGTTTTGTCAGCAGGAACACGGTAAAATAAACCCATTTTGTCGGGAAGGAAAACACTGAGCATCACCCAGTTGTCAGCAGGAAACTGGGGCATCACCAGCTTGCCCGCGGGAACACTGAGCACCCCCAGCTTGTCGGGCAAAACCCCTTTGTACATCCCCCAAGCTTGTCAGCGGGAACCTGTACCCCACCCAGCTTGTCACCCGGAAACTGAGCCCCCCAGTTGTCAGCGGGAAAACGCTGTACTTCACCCAGCTTGTCGCAGGAAATTTGGAGCATAACCCAGCTTGTCAGCAGAAAACATGTACTTTCCCCCCTTTTTTTGTCGGGCAGCAAGACTAAACCCATCTTCCGGCTTGTCGGGAGGAACACTGAGCATAACCCAGTTTGTAAAGCAGCAAGACTGAGCATCATCCAGTTTGTCGGGCGGAACCTGTACATCCCCCAGTTTTGGTCAGCACAACACGTACATCACCCAGCTTGTCACCCAAGGAAAATGTACATCACCCAGCTTGTCAGCGGGAAACCACTGAGCTTTAAACCAGTTTGTCAGCGGGAAAACACTGAGCATCACCCAGCTTGTCAGCAGGAAAAAGAGATCCCCCAGCTTGTCAGCGGGGAACAGGGAGCTTTCACCCAGTTGTCAGCAGGAACACTGAGCATAAACCCGCTTTCGCGGGAAACACTGTAAAACACCCAGCTTTGGCGGGGGGAAACACTGTACATCACCCATTTTTGCCCAGCAGGAACACTGTACATCCCCCATTTGGGTCAGCAGGAACACGTAAAACACCCACTTGTCAGCAGGAAAAAACGGGTACATCACCCACCCTTGTCAGCGGGAAAACACTGTAAAATCACCCACCTTGTCAGCGGGAAAAAACTGTACTTTCACCCACCCTTGTCAGCGGGGAAACACTGTAAAAAAACCCCACCCAGCTTGTCAGCAGGAAACTGAAACATAAACCTCAGCTTGTCAGCAGGAAAACAGTCATCCCCAGCTTGTCACGGGAACACTTTTCGTCCCCCACCCTTGTCAGCAGGAACACTGTAAAAACCACCCAGCTTGTCACCCCAGGAACACTGGCATCCCCCAGCTTGTCAGCGGGAACATTTTACCCCACCCAGTTTGGGTAGCAGGAACACTAAAGCATCCCCCAGTTTTGTCAGCAGGAACACTGAGCATCCCCCCGCTTGTCCCAGGAACACGAGAAATTCCCCCAGTTTGTCAGCGGGAACCTGAGAAACACCCCCATTTTTCAGCAGGAACACTGTACATCCCCCATTTTTGTCAGCAGGAACACTGTACATCCCCCAAAGCTTTTTCGGGAAAAAAACCCACGTAAAATCACCCCACTTGTAAAACAGGAACACGTAAAAAACCCAGTTGTCAGCAGGAAAAAATGTACATCACCCAGTTTGCCCGCGGAACACTGTACATCACCCAGCTTGTCAGCAGAACCTGTAAAACACCCACTTGCAGCAGGAACACTGTACATCACTCAGGCTTGTCAGCAGGAACACTGAAACATCCCCCCAGTTTGCAGCGGGAAAACACTGTACGTCCCCACTTGTCAGCGGGAACACTGAAACATCACCCAGTTCCCGGGAAAACACTAAACCCATCCCCCAGCCTTGTCAGCAGGAACACTGTACATCCCCCAGCTTCGGGCGGAACACTGAGCATCAGGGCAGCTTGTCACAGGAACACTGTACATCACCCACCCTTTTTACCCGGAACACTGTACATCACCCACTTGTCAGCGGGAAAACCCTTGACCCAACCCCAGCTTGTAAAGAAGGCCCTACAAACTCTACTTAAACCGCCACACATTGTAACCATCAAGTCTGCCGGGGCATTTCTTTTGTATATGTTCTGTGAAAGTTTGTTCTGTGTAGTATGTTCTGTGTGAAATTTTTGGGGTGTTTTATTTTCGTGTAGTAGTTGTTTTAGTATGTTCTGTGTATATTTTTCGTGTATTTATGTTTTTTGGGGTTAGTTTGTTCTGTTTTAGATGTTCTGTGTAGAAATGTTGGGGTGTAGTATTTTCTGTGTAGTATGTTCTGTGTATATGTTTGTTTAGTATGTTGTGTGTATTTATGTTGTGGGGTAGTATTTCTGTGTAGTATGTTGTGTGTAGTATGTTCTGTTTTGGTATGTTTTGTAGTATTTTTTCGTGTAGTATTTTCTGTTTTAGTATTTTTGTGTGTAGTATGTTCTGTTTTGTATGTTTTTGTGTAGTATGTTCTGTTTAGTATTTTCTTGTAGTATTTTTCTGTGTAGTATTTTCCCTTTTGTAGATTTTCCCTTTTAGTATTTTCTGTGTAGTATGTTGTGTGTAGTATGTTGTGGGGTAGTATGTTCTGTGTAGTATTTTTCTTTTGTAGTTTTGTTTGTGTAGTATGTTTCTGGTAGTATGTTGGGTTTTAGTATTTTGGGTTGTAGTATGTTCGTGTAGATTTTCCCTGTGTAGTATGTTGTGTGTAGTTGTTGTGTGTAGAAATTTTCCCTGTGTAGTTTTTTTCTGTGTAGTATGTTCTGTGTGAAATGTTGTGTGTAGTATGTTGTGTGTAGAAATGTTCGTGTAGAATTTTCTGTTTTAGTATGTTGGGGTGTAGTTGTTCGTGTAGTATGTTCTGGGGTAGTATGTTCTGTGTAGTATGTTCTGTGTAGTATGTTCTGTGTAGTATGTTCTGTGTAGTATGTTGTGTGTAGTATGTTCTGTGTAGTATGTTCTGTGTAGTATGTTCTGTGTAGTATGTTCTGTTAGTAGGGTTGTGTGTAGTTGTTCGTGTAGTTTTTGTTCTGTTTTGGGTATTTTTGGGGTGTATTTATGTTCTGTGAAGTATGTTCTGTTTAGTATTTTTGGGGTGTAGTATTTTTGTGTTTTATATTTCTGTGTAGAAATTTCTGTGTAGTTTGTTGTGTGTGTTTTGTTATGTTAGTTTTGTTGTGTGTAGTATGTTCTGTTTGGGTTTTCCCTGTGTAGTATTTTTGTGTGAGTATGTTCTGTGTAGAAATGTTGTGTTATCTTTTTGTGTGTTTTTTGTTCTGTGTAGTATGTTCGTGTAGTATGTTGTGTGAAAGAAATTTTCTGTTTTAGTATGTTGTGTGTAGTATTTTCCCTGTGTAGTATTTTTCTGTGTAGAAATGTTGTGTGTATTTATTTCGTGTAGTATGTTCTTGTATTTATTTCTTTGTAGTATGTTCTGTGTATTATGTTCTGTGATTTAAGTTTTTGTGTAGTATTTTTCTGTGTAGTATGTTCTGTGTAGTATTTTTTGGGGGTTAGTATGTTTTTGTGTAGTATTTTGTGGTGGGATTTTCTGTGTGTAGGGTTCTTGTAGTATGTTGTTTGTAGTATTTTCCTGTGTAGTATTTCTGTGTATATGTTGGGGTGAAGTATTTTTCTTGTATATTTCTGTTTTTGTATGTTCTGTGTAGAAAGTTGGGGTGTAGTATGTTGTGTGAAGTATTTCTTTTTGTTGTTCTGTGTGGGTATGTTGTTGTATTATGTTGTGTGTATTATTTTTCTGTGTGAAATGTTTGTGTAGTATGTTTTTGTGTAGTTTTGTTGTTTTGGTAGTAGGGTTCTGTGTAGTATGTTGTTTTGTAGTAGTTGGTGTATATTTTGTGTGTATATTTTTCTGTGTAGTATTTTTCTTGTAGTATGTTCTGTGTGTAGGGTTCGTGTAGTATGTTTGTGAAATTATGTTGTGGTAGTATGTTCTGTTAGTATGTTCTGTGTAGTATGTTGTGTGTAGTATGTTCTGTGTAGTATGTTGTGTGTATTATTTTCTGGTAGTATTTTTCTGTGTATATGTTGTGTGTAGAAATGTTGTGTGTAGAAATGTTGTGTGTAGTATTTCTGGTAAAAGTTCTTGAAAGTTTTTTTGTGTATATGTTCTGGTAGTTGTTCTGTGTAGTATTTTTTGTGTGTAGTATGTTCTGTGTTTATGTTTTGTGTAGAGGGTTGTGTGTAGTATGTTCTTTGTAGTATTTTTTCTGTGTGTAGTTTTTGTGTATTTATGTTCGTGTAGTATTTCTGTGTAGTATTTTCTGTGTAGTATGTTCTGTGTAGTATTTTTGGGGTTAGTATGTTCTGTGTATTTATGTTCTGTGAAAGTATTTTTCTGTTTAGTATTTCGTGTAGTATGTTCTGTGTATATTTGTGTGTTTTTGGGTTGTGTGTAGTATGTTGTGTGTAGTATGTTGTGTGTAGTATTTTCTGTGTAGTATGTTTGTGTATTTAATGTTCTGTGAAAGTATGTTCGTGTAGATGTTGTGTTTAGTATGTTCTGTGTTATGTTCTTTTTTGAAAGTATGTTCTTTGTAGTATGTTCTGTGTAGTATGTTCTGTGTAGATGTTGTGGGGTAGTATGCACTGATGTCACTATGGTCGTTTTCGTTGCAGAAATGTACTTTAAAATAAAGTTTTTATTATTATTATTTTTTTTTTTATTATTATTTTTAAATTATTTTATTTTTAAATTATTATTATTATTTATTTTATTTATTTATTTATTTATTTTATTTATTTTTTTAAATTTAAAACAAGGCCCTTTTCCCCAAAAAAAGGGCAGGGGGGCCCAAAAAAAAAAAAATTTTTCATCATCATTTCACTCCATCACGTCTTGCCAGGGGAATGTTACAAAACCCAGTTATACAACTGAAACCCTTAACCCCCCTTTCCTTCAATTTCAGACTTTGTACCTCTCTTTCCCCCAAAGGACTCAAGCCCGGGGCCTTTCCCAGTTTCCCTAAATCCCTTCAAAATTTTTTACCTTGCTTACACTCCAACAGAATTTTAAATTCCAAAAAACCCAATTTGTCCCCATTCGCCCCTGCCTAACCCCTCACCATGCTTGCGGGGGAAATCCAAGCCCCTCCACAAAAATTCCCCTTTTAAAACCCCCCCCCCCCTCCAACCTTTCCTGGGGCCTCCCCCCTCCCCACCCTTTCCCTCCACTACAAAATTTGAATGCTCTCAAAAGTCTTTCTGTTTGTTCTATCCTTTTCTGCAAGCCCAAAAAAAACCATCTAACAACCCTCCTCGGGCCCTGGATAATAGTTTTGGTAATCCCACCCCCCCCCTAATCTCCAAAACTATGGATTCTCTGCATTAATCACACCACACTTTTCCCTAAAACATCTCCCCTTCCCCCCCCGCCTTCTCCCTTTTTGCAAAAATTTACAAAAAAAAGCCTCAGACCCAACAAAACGTTGGTATACATTCCTCCCCTTTGGGTTTTATGGTAAAGTTCTTTTTCTCCACAGACTTTTCAGTAAACCACTCACCTTTTTTCCCTTCGTCAATTTTTAAAGATTCAACCCCCATCCAAACATAGACCCATCTTTCTGACACTCTACTCCCAAAAAATTGAATACATTCACCTCCTCCACACCTCTCCCTCCAAACTGATATCCAATCTTCCGTTAACCTATTTTTTTTTAAACTCATCACCTTATCTTTCCCATATTCACTTTTAAATTCCTTCTTTTACATAACCAAACCAAACCCCTGCAACTTTCTTTCAGAATCTCCCAAAAGGGCCCGTGTCATCAGCAAAGACAAAATGTGACAACTCCCCCTTTTTTGCTAGATTTTTTATCTTTTAACCCCACACCTCTTGCCCAAAACCCGCGCATTTACTTCTCTTACAAAATCCATCAGAAATTTTAAATTTAACAACCATGATGACATTACACTCCCTGTTTAAGGCCTGCTTTTAAGGAAATAATCTCCCCCCTCTCCTACATACTCTAACCTTGGCCCCACTATCCTCGTAAAAAAATGTTACCGCTTTCAGTAATTTCACCCCCATATACCAAAAATCGTAACATCTCCACATTGGTTTCCCCCCTGTCATACCCCCCTTCCAAATTTCCCCAAAGCCACAAAAACCCCTTTAAACCCCCACTAAATACTGTTCATTTTATGTGTTTCACTGCAACCGTTTTTTATTATTATTATTATTATTATTTTTATTAATTTTTATTATTATTTTTTGTTATTAAAAACAGGGTTTTTTCATCGCAGTCTTCTCCCAGGGACCCCTACTAAAACCCTTTGGGACCACCCCGAAACCCCTGACATAAAACATTTCCCGGGCGCTAAAAAGTTTTGACACTGAACATAACCCGGGCCCGCCACTCTTTAAAAAAATTTTTCAGTTACTATACAGTAAAATAAAAAATAATAAAAAATAATAATAATTTAAAAATAATAAAATAATAATAATAATAATAATCTTTATTTCTAAACCCAAAAAATACATGTATAACTTATACAGACTATAGCGACGTCAGTGACATGCTAATAGAAAAACCAATTTTTCTATGCAAAAAATTTTAGGGAAATTTTGGTTTTGTCCCCCGGGTGCACCCACACCCCTCGCTAACACCCCGGTACCTATTTTACTGCTAGGTGAACAGGGACCCAAAAAATTGTTTTTATGGAAAAAAAAAAAAGGGAAACCCCAAATTTTTTTCCCCTTCGTACAGGGGGTCGAATCACGGGGCCCCAGTGTTTTGAAAAAGAGTGCGAAACCAAACCCAGCTACGTAAATGCATAAAGGGGATTTAAAAAAACCCAATTTTCTGGGGCGCTTGAGGGTTTCCCGAAAACCCGTAAAATTCCCCCGGAACGCCAAAGGGGGGAGAGATACATGATTATATACCCCCTGGAAAAACCTAGAGGGGAATATACCGAACTTTGCACAAAGAAAATCCCCTCACTTAAAGGGGGAAAACAAAGACTTCAGGGCGATCAACCCTCCCCCCCAAAGAAAAACAGAGGTGTCACTAGCACTAAAAAGACCATAAAAATAAATGTTTAAAGGGGGGGAGACTGTTCAAAAGCCTCCCCTCTACATAAGGGGGGTTTCCAAAAAGACCCCTGGCAGTTTCAAGCTGGCACTGGCCCAAACACCTAAAGTCGGGAA